>NIPQ01046126.1:0-10447 GCA_002806875.1 Lepidotrigona ventralis hoosana | reverse complement strand
TGTGTGATGCGAAGAAGCCTTCGAACTACGACAGTGTCAGAATTGATCTGCAAAAATTTCATTACTATTGACTGCCATATCAAATCGTTTTTGAAACTGTTTTCTATCCTTCTTTGAACGCGAAGTCACGAAGTTGCCGGAAAAATGGCAATCGACAACAAAATGGTTTATCGTCCGATTTATCGTCCAACAAAGTTAGTGTTTCGATCAAGGATCATAACAAACTATACTAAGCTCATCCACCAATATCTTCTCAACAAAGAAAATCCTTTAACTTGTGATTTGTGTAAGGATCAATTGACAGTAGAAAATACATCAAACATAAGTGCTTCTCTGACTGACAATCTAAAGAATAAAATTAATATACACTTTGTAAGACGTAGTCTAACCTTTATAATGAATTTTAAGATTTAGTTCCAAGTCGCTAGTACAAGTAGTTGATGCGACTATAAATAATAAAAATTAAAAAAAAAAAATGGTTTCCTGACGTAGTTACTTTTTGGCGAACCTAACACGTCTTATGAGAACTTCTTGCCCACGTGTCTGATGACAAGAAAAAAAAACAAGCGTGCAAGAACGACGATGAAAGCGTTATGATAACCACTATAGCATTCCCCTATTAATTAATCCAGCGTATCAAACAGCCGCGGCGTTATTATTTCGGGAGACAAAGGCTCCAACTTATCAAGTTTTCTCACACTATTGAGTGAAAATTTTCCGTGCTTGCCAGCTGGTATTGTACACACGGCGGTGTTCTTTTCAGCCGTGGCGGAACAGCTGGTGCACTTTTCATCGTATCTGTGCCGAAAGAAAAATATTTCCCGGTAACCGAGNAGCTGGTGCACTTTTCATCGTATCTGTGCCGAAAGAAAAATATTTCCCGGTAACCGAGCCACCTAGTTTCCACGCCCTTTAATTACAGCCGCAGCGCGACTAGTCATCGCACCGAGAGAGAAGTTCTGTCATTACGGTGCTGCTAAACAACCCGTCCCTTGCTACATTCTACTCTCTCTCTCTCTTTCTGTCTTTCGTGGCAAATGTCGTCAAAAACGACGAGAAACAGTCATTGTCCAGTTCGAGATCCTTTGTTCGGAATTTCTTATAAGCGTCAGATATCCGCGTCGAAGTATGGGAGATGTAAAACTATAATGAAGTTTATGTCGGTTCGTTCCATCCGAGACGACACAATTCGAAATTTCAGACGAAAGGAAGTTCTCAATCAATTGTACACGGACATGAAAAAATCGTATGGACAACTTTGCTTGCTCGCGATACGAGATAACTGCTGGAAGGTTTGATAACCGGAGATGAAAAGCGAATTTTGCGCAACACGTTTCAACAATGTGGAAACGAGCTTGGATCAGAAGAGAAGAACAAAGTTGTGTGTTACGTTTTGGTGGGATTATCAAGGAATTTTGTCTTTCGAGCTGATTCGACGAATTCAAACAAATATGTGTTCTAGCTGAACTAACAATAAGGAGAAGCAATGGCCAAAAAATGTCCCAGTTACTTTCCCACGTTTCTTTTCGTCGGCCAGTTATATACACTACACCATTCGTTTAAGATTGTCCGCCAAGCCACGTCGAACTGAAAATTAACCCTTAAATTTCTACATTCAACGTAACAACAAACGCGAAGACTTGCAATATATTGGAACAGCATTTAACACGAAAATTCGGAGAAGAATTTTTTCCAATGATTTCGCGCTTGAGATGTTCGATTAAAATAAAACTGAGTAAGTGGGTTGAAAATGGTAACGAAAGAGCAAGCAGAAGGCTTGATAGCGCGCGACGATCGATTCACCTGAAGACGCGGAGGAGTGTTCGTAACGTCACCGGTGAACTTTCATTGTTTGTCGCCGGATTTCCTCCGCAATTTATAATCCAATAATCGCCATTAATCAGCCGGTCGTGCTGGCGAGACCAGCCAACGGGAAAATGGCGGAGCAAGCCGTGAAGAGAGATAAATGTTGGTCGCGAGATTCGGACACGCAGATAAAGGGGAGGGGAGGGGGGTGAAACGAACAGGCTCGTGGAAATGACGGCAGCGGCCGGCCGATTAGCCTTCTCGAGTAGGTCGACGGAACGAAATTGCACAATGGGGCAGAAACGACGTAGAAACGACACGAAGGACCACTATCCTCGATAACGAACAATGGCCTTTGTTTTACTTTCCGCGACGCGATTACGTTGACACGGTATTTCGGCGGTGTCGCGAATATTAGAGTTTCTCCAGTTATCGATAAACGTTGGTGAAACGGTAATAAAGGATCTGATCTATCGAAAGGCACGGACAGCGACAACGTTTGCTGCTTGGGCGTAAATTACAGGCTGGTGACGCAACGCAAAACCATAGAGCCGTTGAAAGCATTTGACGCAATGGCTCTTTGATTAGGTGATTATTTGGGAAATTAAAATTAAATGGAAGCGAATCTGCGGGTGGAGTGTGAAAGTGAAATGAACGTATAGAAAATTGCCGATACTTTAAACTTCGTTGTCGACCTACTAGAAAGAACGATCGAGACAACAAGTTTTAAAGGCAGACTTCAATCTTCGGGACCATTGTGGATTTAGTTGCAGAAGCAAATTCTTCAAGCCTTTGAATTTACGAAATCTTCAAGAGGAAAAGCATCTTTGCTCAACTCCTTAAAAGTCACGTGAAAGTCAGCTTTGAAGTTCGATATTGCGGGAATAGAAATTTCCCTTAAAAACAAGCGTCTCCAGGTTTCGAGTACCAAGAATGACGTAACAAATAATATTTTCCCTCGGCTGACATTCTTGGTTTGAGTAACCAACTAATGGGACAAAAATTCGCTCCTTCGAAATGATAATTCTGCAGCCGCGAATCTCTCTAAAGTCCTATTGTCCAAACACCAATTTATAATTTCCGTTTCGACAGAAAAATTTCGTCAAGTGCATTTTCAGAGATTCGAACGATCTTTGTTTGCGCAAGTTATTTTTTTTTTTTTTTTGCTTTAACTTAAATAATTCCTCTGATGGAAATTTTATGCTGTCGCAGGTGTTAAATCGAATATTGAATAGCATTTCGTTGCGCGAAACACCCGTGTTTTCGTGATCGAGTGAAATGACGCCGTGTAATGGGTGTGCGTACGATAAAGTTATCCGGTTCTCGACGAAATTATTGAAAGTACGACATGTCGTCGTGTAAACGCGTGCACGATTATAAATCGCGCGCGGCATAACCGTGCGTTTTGCTCGCAGCGACGCGGACGCAACGTTGAGCAATACTCGCGTGGCACTTTGGAAAAGCGGGGGTGAGAACGGGGGAAAATGGAAGAACCTAAGTGACGTACGTTCGTGTTTACGAGTTACAAGACGCTTGCAACGTCAACAACACGAGCTCGAAACTGGTCTCTGCAACAAAATCCTCGAAACGCAAGCCTGTCGACGGAATTTATTTACGAGATAAACGTCGAACCGTAGAATCTATTAGTTTTGTAAAATTCCGATGGTTTCGCGCACTTGTGACTGAACTGTGGATTATTTTTTTTCTTTCTTTCTTTTTACATACGAGGGAAATTAAAGCGGAATTTAAATAGAGATCTCTCTGTTCAAATCAGCGTGGTTGCCACAAGCCACAAGAAGAGCAATTTGATTTTCTAGGAAGTCGATTCGAGAACGAGTTATCAACAGCGAATTTTTTGCACTTTTTTAATTTTAATTTTTTTTCTTTCGTGTTAAGTGTCACGTTCTTTGGAAGCTTGTTAGATCAAATTAATGGCCCTTTAGGCTCCCTTTGCAAAAGTCAAAAATTCAGTTTTTGAATAATGAGGGGCATTTTAGAGATGCTTAGGTCTAAACAGTAGCGTGTGAATTTTATTTCATGTAACTTTCTAAACAACTACAATAATAATTAACGTTAGTAGCTTAAATTTTGCAACAAGAATGAGGCACGGTGCAGCATTTCCTTAACGTCTATAATATTATTTCCGTTAATTTTCTACATTATTTCCAATGCTACTTTCGTATACCTTCAATACCAATTCCATTTCATTTCGTAATTGCAACGTTCATTTCATTTCACTACACCAGACGCGCTAACAATAAGCGTCCCGTGATTCGTGGACGTTGCGGCAGCAAAGGAAAAGGAAAAGTAAAGAAAACGAAGAATAAGGAGAAAAAAAGGAAGGGGGGGAAGAAAGAAAGAGAAAGAAGCGGAACGGAAACTAATTGTTGAAATAAGGAAAAAGAGGGAAATAATGAACCAAGTGAGAAATAAGTGGCAGCGAAGGGAAAAACGAGGATCAAGAGAGAGGTCTGGGCGAAAGAATGAAGAAAAAGTGGAGAGGCGAGGGAATAGAGAGAGGAATAAGAGAAGTAATGATAACGAAGAGCGAGGAACCAAGGCGACGAATCGTCAATTTCGTCTAGGACGACCAACGCGAGATTCCTCGAGAAAAATCGCGCAGACCGCGAGGGAAACGATGAAAAATCGCCGTGCACAGGCAACATCGTCACGAACGTACAGCAAGCAAGAGAAAATTGTAGCGTTCGCGGCACGTGAGAGGATTGCATGCAGTTCGCGTAAAAGATCCAAGATTCCGTTTGGCCGTGTATACATAGACACGTGTGTGTGTGTGTGTGTGTGTGTGTGTGTGTGTGTGTATACACGGGGTGAGTCACCGGATACGAGAAATCAACTAGAGTAGTGTTGCATTTCAGGGCGCGAAGAAACGTGCACGAGATAATTTAAACTCGAAATTGTCGAGAGGGATTATGATGTACACAGGCGTGCACACACGAGGCGAAGTGGAGCAGGTAATTTTGATGATCGTAACTGGAGAAAGATGAGCGAGATCGGAGGAAAAGAAAATGTCTTTCTTGAAAAGAGGGAGATGTTCCTTCGACGAGAATCGCGTGCGTTTCCTTGCGAGAAATTACAAACAGCATGTATAACAAATAATTAGTTCGTGAGATATTCTTCTTCATTGCCGCCTCTATGTTACTGATACTCGTCTTCCTTTAAAACCACCCTAAGAAATATTTCTTTTCAACTTCGATAAAGTAAATCATCTTTCTCGGAAAATATATATCGATGAAGGAAATGAAAGGAGGGCAGGTATTCCTCACATGTGTGTGTGTGAAACTATATCAAAATAAGGTATCGGGTGTACATACTCGCTTCAAACATGGCTGACCGTGTACCGCAGCGTAAAAGTTGGAAAACGCTTTTTGAAGCCTTGGCGAAAGATATGCTTCGCTGCCAGGCGAGCGAAGAACCGTCGAGGAGAAAAAGGATTTCACTCGTTAGAAGTCGAAATTACAAAGCGCGAAACAAAAAGCGCCGAGGAAAGACGAAGGGAGAAAATATCGGATCGTTGATGGAGCAAGGAAATTTCCCCGTTGCTGCGAGAGTTTCGACGCTGATTACCCGAGACGAGACTAAAGTAGAAATTTTTTAAACCGTGAAATCCAGAGATTTTTTTTTTAAAACAGTTGCTACCTACACAATCGCGGAAGATGAGAGTTCGAAAATTTAGAAACGTGATATCAGAGATGTACAGAAATATACAGCGTGGGCCAAGAATCACTTCCCACTAAAATAAACTTCCTAAAATAAATCCTTTTTTTAACATTTGAAAGAAATTATTTTCAAAACATAATGAAAGAATCACTATGCTTGAACATTAATTTAATTTGAAATTAATAAAGTTAGTTTTTTTCTTATATTTTGATGTTTCATAAAAAAAAAAAAAAAAATATAGTCAAAAAGAAACTTTTGGCCGACTCTGCATAAAAGGGAGATGCTAAAAAATATTCCAACATTTTCTACAAGATTCTTGACTCGTTCATGAAGAACCACTTTGTAAAGTTACTTCTCTATCCACATAACCATAAACCGACATTTTACGCTTTCACCATTCTCAGTTCGAGCAACATATATCCGCAGAGGATCAGATAATCAGCCGCAGCAACATTACTGCTATCCGCAAATACAAATTGTCTGACCTGTGAACTTGATTTCTTATCACGCTCGGCGCACCTATTTCGAACGTGGTTGCAAGTATGTAAATCTCGGACCTTATCCACCTTGCAGGTATTTACATACACATAAGTGCACCTACACGATCGCTTCTCCTCTCCCTTCTAAAAAAAAAAAAAAATCGAGATACAATCACTTTTGACTTTTCTTTTCTTTTTTTTCTTTTCGTTTTGCTTTCGACAGAACCATAAAGAGAGAAACCGGCTGGTTTCGGTTTGTTTCGGTGTTGGAGATGCCACAGCCCCGTACGATACGAACGCGAACTATCCACCAGTTTTCGTAAAAATCGCTTTATTGCGCGTAGAAGAGGCGGTATCGCGTGCACTTTATCGCGAACGCTCGTCAAGGGTGAATAGAGATAGCCTGGGAAGTGTTCCCCTCTGTGGACAGAACCTCGATATTGGACAGCAGGTCGGCCTGATTTACATTGCGCAACCTGTAGAGTGCCCGAAATCACGAAAAATCGAACCGGACGTCCGTCGGAAAATTGGGAAAAATTTTCGTGGGAACTAAAAAGGAACTAAAAATGTCATATTAAGGAAATATTTTCAGGATCTCGCCACTTCTAACTTTTACACGAAATTTTTTGAAACTCTCTGCNTTTTTTTTTTTTTTTTTTTTTTTTTTTTTTTTTTTTTGTATATATATATATATATATGAAAATCATTCAGAAACTCGTCAATTTTGATTTTTACGCGGCGAACAACATTTTTTGAAAATTCTCTGCCTGCCTCTTGTGATGCGAATTTTATGTTTAATTTATTTGTGTCAAAGAAACCTCTGATTTTTGTGATGATAATTTCAGATTTTGTATGATAGTTTCATATTGAACTACAGCGACTCGACATTAGTTTCTATGCTAATATCGATTGACTGAATTCGACGAGAGTGGAATATCGTGTTTCTCATCGGTGGTTTCTCTCGAGAGAATTAGACTCTTCGTGCCTGTGTCTAATAATTACCGTACGCACGGGATTTTTATTCGCGAAAGTTTCTTTGCACACTGTAATTTCCAAGCTCGTGTCGTGAATAATATTTCCCGAAAGCCGAAGGATCATCTTCGTACGCATTAAATACATCGTTCGCGTACATTAAGTACAAATGATTATAAACGTAGCTTGTCGTAGATAATCTAGCATAAAAACAAGAAAACTTCTATTCCACGTCCGATGTATCATTACAGCGATCGCGATTGGAAAAAGGACGAGCAAAATATAATACGTTTTAATGCGCGTGATTATACCGTAATTCCGATAGATGAACGTAAAAAAACGTAGCGATGCGAAAGCTTGGAAAGATGATCGCGAAAACAAAGTGCTTAAAAATGATAAAAAAAAAAAAATAATAATGTAAAAACTTCGAAGTGTGAAAAAAGCGTGCTTCCGTCGCATCGATAATTTCATCGAGAAAAGAAGAGAAGAAAATTCGTCGCCCGTCGAGGGCGATTAATCAGAAATGTTATTGATTCCTAGAGTCGGTAAGGCCGATCGGCAAGGCCTGTTGGCTCCGATCCGCGAGTCACGACCGATCGATCGCGCCGATCGAGATCAGGCCCGACCATAAATTCACCAGCAGCCAGGGATTTGCTCGTGCATGGCCAATAAACACGCCCGGTTAATGATTTATCGTGATCTCTCGCGGCTGGCGCACAATAACCAACGTAAATGCGTGTACACAGCAACAGTCAAAAGTAGAGAGTGTGCACCTTGCAAAAATTATTCGGGGAAAATACCAGAGAAATTTTGCTTTCACGCAGGAATTCAATGTGTACAAGTGCATATATATATATATATACACTCGCTTTTGACTATCGCTACGGGCGATATGCTTGCTCTCTATCGGTGCATTCAGATCATACTTTTATCTACGAAAGAGCGGAAGCGAGAGAGAGAGAGAGAGAGAGCGCACTTTCTTTCGCGAGAGAGAATTCTGAGTCATAGTTATGCACCAGGAACCGAACTCAACAGCTGCGCTCCTATTCGCAGCACTGATTGCGAGCACCGGAGTTTTTCGTCATTCGTGCGTCTACGTAGCTCGAATGTTATGCGTGTTATAGGTCAGCGCGGAAGTTTTCAGGGTGTGTTGAATGCTAGGAAACTACAGGCTGGGAAACATTGAGATTTCCTCCAAACGATGTCTTGTCGATAAATTGCAATAAATTGCTTTTGCAATAAATTGTGCGTAGCGGATATTGAGATTTATTTCGGTGTTAGACAAACAGCGAGTTATCTCTCCTTCCTGCGAGATACCGAAACGTTTAATTTTATTCTGAATTATACCGGGAAACGTTGTCATCTGATTTATTGGAAATGTATCGAGAAACAACCATTTGATTTATAAGAAATTTAGAGATAATTTTCTTTAGATAAGTGAAGAAAACGTCTAACAATGTTAGAAGATATGCAACAGATTCTAATCCTCCAAGTCGTTTCGAAAGATAGCTGATCTTTTGCCGACCGATGGGTAATTATGATTAATCATTTTCGCGCTGATGCCTGATAATTAATACCAGCCTCTAATTACTGAGAGCGGACACGAAAACGACGACGATCAATGACGATGCTGATGACGACGACGTTGAAAGATACAGCTCGTTGACTCTCTTCTTGAATTCGTTTTTCAACTGAATAACTAATCAAGCTTTCCATATTGTTTGTCAAAGAAGGTTGAATCGTTAATAATTAACAGAAATCTTTTTTTCTTTTCTGACAAAATTAGAATAGCCCTGAAGATATTAAGCTTCAAATTTCAATCCTCCTGACGAGCAGTATATTTCCTCTTTCTTAAATTCTATCGTTCCATGTTCACAAAAAATCGCGCCATTTGTAACACGATCTTAATATCCAGAGCGAAAGTGTTTGGAATAGGAGTTTGTTATACTAATGTTAATTTGTCCATACTCATATCAATATAAATGTACAAGAAGCGAGGCGATTTTTATTTTTTTATTATTTTTTTTTTTTAATTTTTCAATTAAGAAAGCGGGTCACGTATTTTGCCTGGCATTGGTGGCAGAGAATAGGATTAATCCCCCTCCTCCCCCCTCCACCCGCGTGCAAAGAGGAGAGATCAGACTGGCAAGAAAGCCTGTGTGCGAATTTCAAAGAACCACCGCGAAGAAGTTCCTCGCAACTCGACTCCTCTTGCACAGATCGTGCAAATCAGTTGACTTTGAACCAGTGGAACGGAGAATTGTTTGCGCGCGAGGTTTTAAAGCGGTGGGATCTCCCTTGGAAGCCGACACAACAGTTTCAACTCAAACGGAGTTGATCGTGTAAACTCCGCGTCCACCGGCAGGTTTGCAAACTATCCTACAGCGCGGGCCAAAATTTTCAGTTTCGACAAGCCGGCAATCGGTAGCCAACAGTTTAGCAACTGGGTGTATATACGAAGAGATCGAGAGATCGTTGGAATATAGTGGAGAGAAAAAAATTTTAACGTTACACGTTCTTTTCGTTTTTGTTTTTTTTTTTTCTTTTAACAAGAATTCAATTTTCGTCGATTTTATTTGACCTCCGAGAGCGAAGGAAAACGCGAGTATTTTTTATTTTTTTCTTGATGCTTTTTAATTTTATTTTAATATTATGCGTCTCGTTTTTTTTTTTTTTTTTTTGCTTTATAACTCACAGGAGATTTTTATTATTTCATTCTATCGCTTATTATGTATTATTATTTATTGCTCCTTCAGGAACAAATTCATTCGTCGAAAAAAGGGACCATCGTCCTTGTGAAAAATGATAAAAATATGACGTTTGAGCGTCAAAATTAAAATTACATACACTCAGGAGTATCGAACACGTTATTTCTTTCACTATATTCCTTAAATTCTATTACATATATTATGTCATCTAGTTTCTCGTAAAATTTAATTTCTTGTAATAAAAATATATACATATTCTTCGATCCATCTCTTATTATTTTAATTTATTATATTTTAGAGCGCATACGATAGCACGGGAAGTAGCTCCATGTCAAAGCGTAATACGTTATTGATGCGATGATTAAACGTTTAGTCTATTTCATTGAAGTTTATATCGAACTGCCACGATAAAGTTATTCGATTTGCGTTTAGATAGTTTCGAGCAAATATCTCAAGTTTCCAGCTGATTTGACGCTCGCTCAGCTATCAAATACCGCTACGTGAATGTTTATGAAGGGCGCATACGAGCCCTAAATCTACTTTTGATTAAAGAAACGTCTCGATCATCTTCTATTTTATACATAGGAATAAACGATAATTTCACCAAGAATCGCCATTTTTAATTTTTAACCTATCTATCCGATTTAGAGAACAACCTCTTTAATTCCCCGTTTCTCACTATATAACATATAATTTAATACACAGCATTTAATGTTAAAAGTTTTTTTCAAAACTGCTTATGCAATTGTTACAGATTCCTTCTCGTATTCTAAATATATCGTTTATAATATTTCCAGTTTTTTT
>NIPQ01046122.1:0-27652 GCA_002806875.1 Lepidotrigona ventralis hoosana | reverse complement strand
GCTTGACACAATTGTATTAGAAAGAAATAGATGTGCCAAAAATGAAATAGGAATTGTGTAAAACTATAATAATAAAACTGGAATTATCAGAACGGTCTACTTAGAGTAACTGGATTGATGTGACAAAGTATCAGCTTACCACGTTTTTCGGCTTAATCTTGAACATGGGTATCGTACCCATTCCTTATTTGAAGGATTACTCTACTAAAGAACACGTTTTAAACATATCCATTTTCAGAAATATATTTGCACTATTTATCAGCTTACCACGTTTTTCGGCTTAATCTTGAACATGGGTATCGTACCCATTCCTTATTTGAAGGATTACTCTACTAAAGAACACGTTTTAAACATATCCATTTTCAGAAATATATTTGCACTATGTTACAAAAACTTAATCCGACCAGCACGACTATAAACGAAATACAGCCGCAAAGAGTTAATTGAACGTTAGGCACTTCTTAGGAACATCAATCAAGTTCGCGTTGACGTCATGAGGTAGAGTCAGCGATATCAAAGTATACTATGCTCGTTTGCTAAACCGGACGCACGTCCAATCACGTGTGTAATTGCAAATCGAAAGCACAACGTCGATGCCCTAAAGGACGAACGGCTTTTCAGCAAACAGTATTTCACAGGAATCGATTAATTGCATGTTTGTGAACCGAGTCGTATCGAGTCGAGCCGATGCTGACTGTAGCCGCAGACTTCAATTTCTGGAATTTACCGCTTAATAATTAAGCTTTCATTCAACTTGCTTTGACATTTCGTACTCCAAACTCGCATATTTCCTTGCCGTATTTACGTGTAACGTTCTCATATTCATTTTACACCAAAGATGAATTGATCTTTACCCTACCGAGGACGAGCTTAAAGCAGAAATTTTCCTACTACGAAGCATTAATGAAATAGATACTTTTTGGAAGATGAGTATTAGACTAGTGCAATCGACTGTCCCCTGTAAAGGATGGATATTGCATTTAAATTCAGCCAGCTAGAACTTTAAAATTTTTCAAAATTGCTGACCATTATTAACGAACGCTGGTATAATGCGGTGATGTAGCGTAGGAAGAATATAGAGAAGATAATATAGAGAATATAGAGAAGATAATATAGAGCAGCATAGATAATATAGAGAAACTTCTTACTGCTCCTTGCGAATGTTTACAAAATGGAAAAGAAATCTTTCAAGAAATCGAAATTGTGTATCGTTAACTTCTATACGCTGTACTCGATGACTATTGTAAACAAAGTGGCATATTAAAGAAACACAGTCAAAATTTCACGGGATGATACATCACTCGCTATTTCGTAAATGAGTCGCTCGTAGAAGATACAAGAAGTGATTCCGAGGACAAAAAATTTAATTCAAATTACGTAGGCGTTTTGTTCTCCAAACTTGCACATTCACCTGCTATAATGCTGTGACATTTTTATCCCCATTTTACGCCTTTTACTGTACAGGGCCAGATTAGGGCAGATATATTCCTGTCATGAGGCGACATCCGTGAACTGGATGTTGTATTGCAAAGGAAGGAAGTAAAGCGACGTACAGATGGATAGAAATAGAAAATCCGGAAATTCTCGCTGGACACTTTCTGCTCCTGATTCTACCTTCGACATCGACCGTCGTTTGATGAAAGGTCTCAAGATATCTTTTACGACCCTCTTCTCCGAATATAGAGCAGAAAGTGGATCGAGGTGCTGCGTTAGTCTGACACGTGATTAGCAGCCGCTTCTCGGGAAGAAAGATGAACAAGAAGAAAAGACGTTACGTCGCGGTGCTGAAGGAAGAACGGGGATGTGATGAGCTACCAACTAGAAGAAAACTCTTCGCTACGTCTGCATAAATGAGGAATGTAACAACGGAATATTCCCTTTCAGGTCGCAAACATACACGTCCATTCGGGCTTATCCGCGATGTGTTATTCACACGCTCGGTTCTTGCAACTACGCAATTATGGAAACATTAAGATATTTTGCCAGCACCGTAGCAACGTGCCAGAGACCAGAACTTTCACAGAGGTTTCGGACCATCTTCAATTCACCGTCCACTGTTTGTGTTTATCAACAGTGAAATATGCAAACGCCGAGCTTTCGAGCATCGGCAAAGAAAATCGCCTCGTCGATCTCGCATTTAGCAGACGCGTCTCGATTCCACGTGTTTCCTCTATACAGCTAGTCATTGCGAAGAAGATAAAATTTTCTCATCGCAGTAAAATGGACTTTAAACGTGTGAGAGTCATTCTTATATAATTATACATTCGTATATTCTTCACGCTTGATTTAGTGCAGCAGATGAACAACAAGAGGGTAACTCGTGGTAATGGATAGACGTCGAAGATCAAAATATGTCAGTTTTGTTTCAGGGCATTTGTTGCTGACGATGATTATGACTTAACCGATAAGCCTCGAATTGTATGACCAGTTAAATTTGACGGTGACGCCGTGAAATTTCCAGTAGAAATTGAAGTTAAGTATGCAGAATTTGTCTCATATATCTTGGATCCATACCCAGTTATCCGAGGACAACAAATACCTTGTTGCTTGCCAGATTGCGTACAGATACATTTCTGTTTATGTTCGCCACTGGAAACGAGAAGTGATTCATCTAACGCGTCCAAACAATGGATATCTCAAACCAGACACTAAAATCAGTCTTGACGCTTTGGAAGGGATATTTTATCACGAGTCTAGAGGGATCGTACAGGTATAGTTCCACATATTGGAACTTAAAAAGACAGTTACTGTTTATCCCAAATTGTTGGAATAGGAGTGAAATTTTGTCAGAAAAGCCGAGGTAGACCAGCAAATGTAAAATAATTGATTACCCGTGGGTGTCTCTAATATTTTTGAAAAAAATATACCAGTTGTTTTTGCGACCAATCTCCAATCACGGAATCTCGTTTCGGATTGAAAACTCGAAGATAATCTGGTATTCAAAAGATCCGAAACGCAACAGAACTGGTGGGTCGCGATATTTTCCTTTGAAAATACCACATATCCGGCGCGGTGCGACTCAGCGTTCGTTCAGTTAGCCGCACGGAGAATCATTTCGAAAAAACACTGACGTTTGCAAGTTAACGAGCACTCTGGACGACGTGCACACCGTTTGTTCGTTTCGCCATTTCCACTTCTCTCTTCGGAACTTTTCTTCGGGAAATTGTCAAAAAACGAGGCACACTTCGCACTCGAAGATCGTGTCGCGTCGGCTTTGTTCTTCCTCGTTCGGATTTGTGTCATTCGGGCTGTTTTCACAAGAGACGGTCGAAAGAAATTTCACGGAAACTCGTCGATGGACAGATTCTGGAAAGATTCTGATGGCAGATAGCGGCAACTTACTCGGTTATTTAAAAAACACATTGCTGTATGTCGCGACAAAGTGTATTCATCTCCTTCATTTCCTTGCTCCTTTCTAACTAGCTTCCGCACTGTCTTGGCCGATAAGGCGAATATTTTTCAAGCAGCGAAAGCTCGTGGCTTCTACTCTATCTCGAGTCGAACGTGCTGATCTCTCGTCGGGTGAACCGGCATTTACCAGATATCCGCGAGAGCCTCAAACTTGACAATAATCTGTTCTTCTCCACATCCCTCTCGTTTGTTCCTCTTTCGCTACTCTTCTCCGTTTCTAGTGCACGATTGTTTCTTTATACCGGCTGCGTTCTGTTTTTGCATTACCTTCGCTCTTGCACACATCGTAATCATTGTTTGATCAGATGATACGACTGTGGATTCCGTTCCAAGCCGTACAAGTCCTCGCATGTGGATTCCGCTCTAAGCTGGTACCGTTCTTACCCTATCGGTTATTATGTCGTACTTAGCAGCTTATAATCTCGATAAACTGTGAAAAAGCGGAAAAACGAGAGCGACAATCCATCTCGCTCCGTAGCGAGCACCATATAAAGTGACGACGAGTTTTCGTATAATCAACCACAGCTGCTAGACGTACTTTATTCTCTTATTCGCACGTATCGGATCGCTATTTGCGAGCAAATCGCTAATTTCAGCTCTAGCCCCGGATTGGTTGCCAGTTTCATTTCCGGCACGGCAGACGCGCGTAGATCGTCTCTTGCAACCTCTCCTGGCCTCTAATTTCCCCGAGTAATATTGCGCGTTTCGAGATGTACTCGCCATTTCGCCCCCTGACTTACGTCTCCTCTATGGTTCGACAAAATAGTTCGACAAAAAAATTCGCCAATTAGCGTTTTTTTTTTTTGAAAGAAGCAATTATTCAGACTTCGATGAACAAACGAAATCGAACCAGATCGAAGAGAAAGAGAGAGAGAGAGAATCGCGGACTCTCTCTCCTCCTCATTTGCATGAATGCACATCAAGATTCGAAGGGTGCAAACAAGAAACGAGGTCCATTTCCTACGGTTTAAATCTTCGCCACAGCCAGCCTGCATACGAACACATTTACGCCTCGGTTTCAGTGTACATTAGAATTCATCCAAAGTTTCGTACAGTATTGCCAAGTTACAACAATGCGCTAGTCTCTCGTATCCCCGTAAGAAACACCTGACCATTCTCTCGGAGGAAAGAGCACAAGCCAGGCAAAATTCGATTATCATATTGCCGCAAACGCGTTCGCGATGCCACGATTCCAAACACAAATTGTTCTCTAATCTACGCTTTGTCGTTTCCGCCTGAAATACTTCGGAATTCCGGTTGGTGGGAAGAGGATTTCATACGACACTTCAATGTTTTAATTACCTTTTCTGCCAATATATTATATCGATTTTATGGTTTTATACAATTCTGCATTACACAATTATATTTATGTACAAAAGATGGTGTTCGTTGTGAACCCCGCCACGCGTAGCATAATATAAGGCCATTACCGATATGATATAATAATAGAACGATTGTAGTAAATTTCTAAATGACATATGAAATCCTTACTCCACGTACAGGAACCGCAATATTTCAGGTTCGACAAATAACATTAGAATATATATGTGTGTGTAGAAAAATGGAATTCATTGAGAACTCCACGACGAGCACAATAATATAAGTCGATAAAATCGATTCTATGTATGACAGAATGAATGCGCCAAATTTTGAATGTTCACATGTAAACCTAAATCCACGCACCGGAACGCTGTAATAATTCAGGGTCGGTAAATTGTAGTAGATGATGTTTATATACAAAAAAAATGATGTTCTTTGTGAACAGCGCGATAGGTAGGTTATAAGACAAACCGGTATGATATTTTGACGATATGAATGAGTAAAATTTTGAATTGTCATATGTAAACCACATTTCACCTAGCGTATCTCAGTAATATTCCAGGCTCATTAAATGATGTTCTATTGTACAAAAAAATTTTTGACAACTGTGATCCACGCGATGCGTAATACAATGTAGCACAATAAATGTTGTATGATATATTTGAAAACTGTGATCCACGCGATGCATAATGCAATGTAGCACAATAAATGTTGTATGATATATTGACAGAAATTATGTGGAGAATTTTGAGCGGTCGTATCTTAACCACATTCCAACTTAAAGGTACTACGTAATATTTCAAGCTCGACAAATTATGTTAGATGATATTTATGTACAAAAATATCCTGTTCGTTTTGAACCCCACTGTGCGTGGAATAGTAAAAGACCATGAAATCGATATGATATGTAGAGAGAATGAATGCGAAAGGTATTGAAGCGGCATATGCAAACCTCACTCAAGCCAGCGGAAATCCGTAATATATTTCAAGCTCGATAAATATTATTAGATGCAATTTGTGTACAAAAGAATTGCGGTCATTGTAAACACTGCGATGCGTTGAATAATGTAAGTGAATGAATTCGGTACTCTATATTGAAAGAATGCATTTGGGAAACAGTTGGGGGAATCTGCACATATAAATTTCATTCCTCACACAGGACTCCGTATTATTTCAAGCTCGATAAATAACACTAGATCGCCGTAATAATTAAAAAATTGTGATCATGGAGATTCCTGCGATGCGTAAAATAATATAAAACAATCAGATCGAGATAATATGTTGAGGCGGTAAATGTCCCCAATTTTTATGCAGTATTTGCAAACGTTAATCCACGAACGAGAGCACCGTAAAACAGGGTAGATAATTATTAATAGTACGTCGTTTTATTTAAAAGAATTGTGTTCAGTGTGATCCTAATGATGCGCAGAATAATCCAAGGCAATCAGTTCCAGGTAATATATTGTTACGGTGAATGTCGAAAAATTTCGATGGGCATACGTAAACCTCTTTCCACGTACAGGATTAACGTAACAATTCACAGATGATTTATGTTGAATCCTGATATATCCTAATATAATAAAAAATTGTGTTCATGGTGATCCCCGCGATGTGTAAAATAGTATAAGGCTTTCAGTTGGAGATAATCAACTGAAAGATTGATGTCGAAAACTGTGAATTGTCATAAATATACGTGGACTTTAAGAATTCGGAATCGATAAATAATATTAGATCGTCATTATATATTCAAAAATTGTGCTCATGATGATCCCCACGATGCGTAGAATTATAAAAGACCATCAGATCGATATCGTATATTAACAGAATTAATGTCGAAAATTTTGAATCGTCATATGCAAGCCCCCATACGAACCGGAAGACGCTATATACAGGGTCTGTAAATAATATTTGACCGTCTTCAAATATAAAATTATAAAATTATGTACATTGTAAACCCTCATTGCAGTCAATAATATGAGACTGAGAAGGAGATAATAAATTGAGAGAACTAATGTCGAAAAGTTTGTATAGTCTTATGTAAGCCCTAAATCGTACCGAAGGACCACAATATTCCTGGGTATAGACCACAATATTCCTCGATAAATAATATTTGATCGTCGTGTAGACTAAAGAATTGGGTTTATTTTTGATCCCCGCAAAGCATGGAATAATACAAGGCCAATTGTAAGAGACAAAGTAATGACAGTACGAATGTCGAGAGTTTTGCAATTTCATATGTAAGCCCAGTAACTTACCAGAGCACTGCAATATTTCAGGGTCGATAAATAATATTAGATGGTCTTAACGTATAAAACAATTACGTTCAGTGTGAACTCCATGATGAGTGGAAAGATATACGACCTTCAGTTAGAAATAACATACTGTCAGAATGAGTGTCGAATGCTTTGAATAGTAATATGTAAGCCCCGATCCGTGGGGGACCGTAAAATTTCATGGTTGGTAACGTTATATCGTCGATATGTATTAAAAAATTGTTAACATTGTTTGCGTTAAAATGTGTAAGTATATTAGGTTGTGATAATATATTCAGAGAATGAGCGTCGATCCCTTTAAACAGACATGTTTAAGCTGCGAAATGTACCGAAATGTTGTAATGCTTCATATTCGATAAATAATATTGGGTTGTCGTTAACTACAAAAATTACGACATTCTTCGCGGTGGAATGAAAAAAATAACACCATCAGATCTGTAGATATATAGACACAATGTAAATCGAAGTATTTGAAGTGTCACATGTTACCGGAGGACCGCTTAAACTTTAAAGTCGGTAAATATCGTTAGATCGTCGTTACATTTTAAATAATTGCATCCACAGTGATCCTCCGGAATAGTAGAATAATATAAGAACTTCTCAACGAGTTTATTTATTGATGCGATGAATATCAATAATTTTCATGCAGCATATGTAAACCTCATTCCACGAATTGGAAGGACGTATTACTTCAGGTTCGAAATACAATACAGTATCGTCGTTAAATACTAAAAAAAAAAAAATTGTTTGCATCGTCATCACAGCGATGCGTAGAATAATATAAGGCACTCGGATAGAGATAATATGTAGTTTGGATGAATGTCGGAAACTTTCAATGCTCATATGTAAACCATTTTTCACGTAAAAGATCACCACAACGTGGAGTAATATAAAACAATCAGATTAATATGATATTTTGACATAATGAATGTCGAAAACTTTACATGAACACAAATAAGCCCCGAATTGTAACTGAGGGCCGTAAAGTTTCAGGCACGATATATACCATCAAATCGTCGTTATATATTAAATAATTGTGTTCGCAGAATTCCACGCAATGAGTATAATAATATAAGACCATCAGATCGAGATAATATATTAATACGATGTATATTGGAAGCTTTCAAGGAGAATGTGTAAACCTCATTCCACACACTGGTAGATCGTAAAAATTCAGGGCCAATATATAATATTAGATGATCTTTATATATTAAAAAATTATGTTCATATTAATCCCAGCTATGCGTAAAATAACATCAATCCCTCATATAGAGATAAGGTACTGTTACATTTAATGTTGGGAATTTTAAAGTGGAATATGTATACTTCATGTCACACACTAGAACACAGTAATACTTCAAGGCTGATAAATAATGTCAGATTGTCGTTGTGTATTAAAAAATTGTGTTTATAGTGTTCCCCGCGATGTGTAAAATAATATAAAATATTTAGAGCTATATGACATATTGACGGAACGAATGTCGAAAATTTTGAATGGACACGTGTAACCCCCGAATATTACCGGGTGACTGTAATACTCTAGGATCTAGAAATAATATTAGTTCGCCGCTGTATATTAAAAAATTGTGTACATAGTTATCCCAGCAATGCGTAGGATAATATAAGACCATAAAATCGATATCACATATTAACAGTATGTGATAACTTTGAATCGTCGTTTTGTGTACCTCGTTACTCGTATCGAAACACCGTAACATTTAATGCTCAATATATTATATTATATGATATTTATGTACAAAATTATGGAATTTATTGCGAACCGCGCGACGTGCAGAATAATATAAGGCTTTCAAATCGATATGATATATTAACAGAATGAATGTGGAAAATTTTTAAGTGTCGTATGCAAACCTCATTCCATTTTCCAAAAATCCGTAATACTTCGGCTAGATAAATAATATTAGATGATTATATGTGTACTAATAAATGGTGTTTATTATGAACACTGCGATGGGTAGAGTATAAAAAGACCAGAAAATCTAGATTATAGATTGTCAGAATGAATATTTTGTGAATCATATGTAAACCACACTTCACGTACCGAAATTCAGTAACATTGCAGTCACTATATACTATTAGATGATGTTTATGCACGAAAAATTGTGTTTTCTCTCAACCCCAAGACGCGTTAAATAATATAAGATCAAAATCGATATGATATGTTGCGAGGATGAAATTGGCAACTTTGAGGATCATATGTAATCATCGAAACTTACCGCAGGATAGTAATATTCAGTTCGATAAATAATATTAGGTCATCGTTATACATTAAAAAGTTTTGTTTATTATGATCTGCACGATACGTAGAACAGCAGACAATCAGATCGATACCATATAATCACAGAATGAATGTCGAAAATTGTGAAAAGTCACATTTAAGCACCGAAAAGTACCTGAGGTCCGTAAAATTGTGGCGTGTGTAAATAAGGTTAAATCGCCGTTGTATATCAAAAATCTTTGTTTACAGCGAATATTGACATAATTTATTGATACATTGATAGTAGAGAATTTTCAAGAAGTGAATATGTAAACATCATTCCACATTCCGGAAATCCGTAATATTTCAGCACCGATAAATAATATTAGATATTCGTTGTATATTAAAAAGTTGTGTTCACACTGATTCCCGCGTGAAGAATAATAATACAATTACTTTCAGATAATAATAGACGTAATATATTGGCAGAATCAATGTATCGAAAATTTTGATTCGACACGTATAAACTTCGAACGGTACCGGAGGAACGTAGTATATCAGAGTCGATAAATAGTACTAGATCTTCGTTATATATTGAAAAAATGTGTTCGTAATCACAGCTTTGCGCAGAATAAAATTTTTCCATGAAATTGATGTGATAAATTCATAGAAGGAACGTCGGAATGCTTGCATAGTCATATGTAAGACTCGTTTCACCGGAATTCCATATTTCAGGTTTTATAAATCACATTAAATGATATTTATGTGGAAAATAATAAATACTCGTAGAGATCCCCTCGATGCGTAGAATAATAGAAACATGCAGTTTCGATAAATAATGTTTAGTAAAATTTATGTACAATAAAATGTATTATGTACAATCACGTGATGTTCATAGTGCCCCACCATGCCTTGAGAAATATAAGCCCATCAAATCGATGTGACATTATGTCAGAATGAATAACGAAAATTTTAAGTTGCCGTATGGAAACTACAATCTGGTTCCACGAAATCCATAATATTTCAATCTTGATAAATAGTATTAGATGATATTTATGTACAATAAAATTGTTTTCATAGCGAGCCCTGCGATTCGTAGAATAATATGAGACTATCGGATACAT
The DNA here is from genome assembly GCA_002806875.1 of Lepidotrigona ventralis hoosana. NCBI lineage: Eukaryota > Metazoa > Arthropoda > Insecta > Hymenoptera > Apidae > Lepidotrigona > Lepidotrigona ventralis. The sequence continues at coordinate 17,306 of NIPQ01046122.1, read as the reverse complement.
ATGATACATTGACAGAAAGAATGTCGAAAATTTTAAAAGCACATATGAAACTGCGGATCAGTAAGAAAGGAACAGAATATTTCAGTGTCGATAAATAGGTAGCCGTCATATATTAATACAAAGCATTCGTATTTATTCCCGAGACGGGCAGAAAAATATGAGACTTTCGGATGGATATGATTTATTGACAGAGTGAATGTCGAATTTTTGAATGGTCGCATGTAACCCCCGAATATTACCGGATGACTCTAACGTTTCAGTGTCGATAAATATTGCTAGAATATATTTACGTACATAAACATGTTGACAATTCTGATCCCCGCGTTGCGTAGAATAATGTAAGACAATCAGATCGATATAATACATAAACAGAATGAATGTAAGAAATATTGAATGGTCACATGTAAACCCAGAATCGTAACGGATGGCCGGAATATTTCAGCGTTGATAAATAGTGTCAGCTGATAATTATGTAAAAGGAATAGTGTCCATTACGATCCTGCGTAGTATTATATAAGACCATCAAATCGACATGATATATTGTCAGAGGTGATGTCAAAAATTCTGAAATGTCGTATGGACGCCCTGTTACATACAGAAGGACTTATTTAAGTGTCAAAAATAACTTTAGATGATATTTTTGTACAAAAGAATGCGGTTGTTTGCGGTTTAAGTGACCCGTAGTATAATGTAAGACCATCAGATTTACGCGACAGGTATTGGTAGTAAGAGTGTCAAATGTTTTGAAGTGTCATAAGTAAGCCTCGAAACTTAACAGAATATCATAATATTTCAGGATCGATGAATAATATTACACGATATTAAAAGTGTTCCTTGTGCTCACAGGAATGCGTATGATAATATAAGATGGTTGTGATATATTGACAAAAATAATGTCTACAATTTTGAACGGTCAAATATATGTCCCAAAACTACAGGAGAATCGTTTTATTTCAGAGCAGATAAATAATGTTAAAAAATATTCATGTACAAAGAAATATTGTTTATTGTTATAACGCACTGTGTTATAACAATAATATGAGAGCACCAGATAGATATGACATGCTGAGGGAATAAATGTCGAAGGAGGGTCGACAAATGATACTAGACAATATTTATGTTCTAACAAAAAGTGAAGGTTAGTCCCGTCGTTATCGGGGGACCGTAATACTTCAGGCTCGATAAATAATATTAGATGTAATTCAGTTACAAAAAGATGATGTTCGCTGCGATGCGTAGAATAACATAAAACCATCAGATCGACATGATATAGTAACAGAATAAATGTCGAAAACTTTGTGCACCCCAATGATTTGCGCACATGTTCGAAACTTTGGTTTGTCTTCGACATTCTCTCTTTAGAGGCGAGTCCTGAAAGAACCAGAAGCAATAGAGTTGCTGATCGGTAACATGAAGATTGGCCGGCCCGTGAACACCGCCTGCTAGGCCCGGTGACGGCACTGGGTCCGTAAATCCTGGTAAGTACTGACCAAGCCTGCGGTGGGAGGGGAACACACATATTCGAGATTAGCTGCGGCCCGATACCGCGAGTGTACCGTGTTGCAGCCGCTGGGCGACGGAGAGTTTGCAGCGTGTGCAGACACGACGCGACATTCTACCTCTCGGGCCGCGGACCGACGTACAACGTCGCCACGTCTATGGGAGAAGTGCACAACTACGACGCAGGATTGTTCGATTTGAAGGATCGCAATTACCATTCCGTATTATCGTGCATAAATATCAATTAATGTTATATTCATTTCCTGAAATATGACGGTGTTCCGGTATGTGGAAATATTTTTACATACATCCGTACATTCAAACTGTCAAATATCGTACCTGATGGTCTTATATTATTCTACGCATCGCAGCGATCACTATGAACATAATTTCTTTGTACATAAGTATCATCTAATATTATTTATCGACAATGAAGTATTACGGTCTGCCATTACATTTCGGGGCTTATATGTGGCTATTCAAATTTTTCGACATTCATTCTGTCCATATATCATATCATTCTCGTAGTCTTATGTCATTCTAAGTTTTCATGGGATCACAATGAACTCTAACTTTGTATATGAATATCATTTGATACTGTTCAACCGTGTCTTATTACATTCCCTCGATAGAGTTCTTGTCTTACATATGAAGACACATAAATTTCGATATTAATTCTGTTAATATATCATATCGTCCAGAACATCTTATATTATTCAAAGCATCCCGGTGTATTCAATGAACTCCACTTCCTTATATATAAATATCATTTGATATTAATTATCGATCCTGAAATATTACTGACCTCCGGTACTGTTCGGTACTTACATGTGACTATTACACTATTACACTATTCAAAATTATTGACATGCATACTGTCATACTGATGGTGTATATTATTCTACTAATCGCTGGAATTACTATGAGCACAATCTTCCAATACATAATAACGACCAAATTTTATTTATAGACCATGAAGTAATACTGTCCTACGGTATGGTTCGTGGCTCACATGTGACCCATCAAAACATTCGACACTACAATATACTTGTCAATACATCATATCGATCAGTTCGTCTTATATTATTCTATGCATCGCGGGATTCACAATGAAAACCTTCTTATTGTACATAATCATCACCTAATAGTATATAACGATCCTACGATTTTACTGTGTTCCGGTAAGTGGATGTGTTACAACTATAATATTTAAAATTTTCAGACATTATTTGTGTCAATATCTCATGTTGATCTGATGTTAGCGTATTATTATAAACATTGTTCAGGTCATTACGAATACCATTCTATTGTACATCCATGTCAATCAATATTATTTGTCGAGCTTCAGATGCTACGGATTTAGGACACGTGGAATTAGATATATATATGACTCTTCAAATTTTTCGATAATCTGTCAATGAATTAAATAGGTAATCTATCATTCTGTCAATGAATTAAATAGATCTGCTAGTCTTATATTATTCTACGCATCGCGGGGTCACAAAAATAAATAAATATGTTGTAAATAAATATCTAAATAAATATCTAAAATTATTTATCGAGCCTGAAATATTAGGAATTTCCAGTAGAATGAGATTTACAAATGACCATTCGAATAACTCGAAATTCAATTTCTCAGTGTATCATACGTATCTGATTATCTTATATTGCTTTACGCATCGCATGCATCACTATGGAAGCATTGTAATAAATATCATCCAAAATTATTCAACGAGCCTGAAGCAGAGATCACGTACGAATAATGATACATGTGAAAATTCGAAGTTTTCAAGAATAATTCTCTCAATATATCATACAGATTCGCTGATCTTATATTTTTCTACGCATCGCGGGAAACACTAAGAACTCCATTTCATTGTGCATGAGTATCATTTAACAAAATTCATCGAATCTAAAACATTACGGTTTTCCATTAAGTGTATGAGTTTCATAAATGACAAATCAATACTTTGCGTTCATTCTGTCAATATCAATCTATTCATTCATGTAATATCAATCTGATGTGTTTATATTATTCTCTCGGGGATCTCTAACACCATTTTATTGTACATAAATATGATATATTATTATTTGTGGCGCCTGAAATATTATCCGTTTTCCGCGGAATGAAGTTCACCTGTCAAACTTCAAAATTTTCGACATTCATTCAGTCAATAATATCATATAGATCTGCTGAATCAATATGAACACCACTTCATTGCGCAAAATGCTAACGAGTTTGTTATTTTAGGAATTTCCGAGTATTTAACGAGTTTGTTATTTTAGGAATTTCCGTTACGTGGAATGAGGTTTAAATAAGAACAATCAAAACATTCGACATTCATTCTGTCAATATATTAGATCAATCTGATGTTTCATATTAATCTGTGCAACGCAAGGATCACTACGAAAATTTTCATTTGAAAATGAATATCCTCTAATGTTATTTATCTGCACTGAATTACTGTGGATGTCCGGTAGAATACATGGCTTGCATATGAGCAATCAATGTATTCGATTACCAATCTGTCAATATATCATTTACATTCGATGTTTTATATTATTTTACAGATCGCGGAAATTACAATTAACACCATTTTCTTGTACGCAAATACCATCTAATATAATTATCGAGCCTGAAATGTTACGGATATCATATCGGCCTGATGATCTTAATTTTTCTCTTCATCACAAGGTGCTCTGAAAACAATTTTTTACAAACACGTCCTAATATACAACTTCAATTCATACATATTTAATTTGTGAGATTCTACGATACGGTATGCTGTTTTCATCTGCTCATTCAAATCCTAATGCATTCACATTATCAATATACTATTTCCATGTGATTTTCCTACACTGTTCTTCGTAACAAAAGGATTACCGAACACGAATTTTTTGAATGTTAAGTACGACCTGATATAATTTATTTGTAATCAAATATTACGTTTCTCCGATTTGGTATGATGTTTGGATAAGCTCATTCAAACTTAAATTGCAATTTCCGTATCTCTATAATATTATATCAATTTGATATATGCAAATCTACGTAACACAATGAATACAAGCTTTTATAGTATACTACTTCGACCTAATTTAATTTCTTGAATTTCAAATATTACGGTTCTCCAATACGATATGAAATTTAGATACGCACATTCAAATTTAAATGCATTCGCCGTATCAATATGTTATGTCAATATGATGGACCTATATTATTATTCGTAACGAAAGTTTTAAGATACTCAATTTTTCAATATTTAGCAAGTATTTAATTCAAGTTATCGATATTCAAATATTACGGTACACGGATACGGTATGAGATACGCTTAAGCTCATTTGAAATTAAATAAATTTGAAATAAATACGTTATCGCAACCTGATGATCTCATATTATTCTACGTAAAGGTTTACGAAGACACTACTATTTAAAATATAACGACAATTTCATACAATTTATTTATCACCAATTGTTACACTTACCGATACTGTACGAAGTTCTCATGCACTAATTCAAATTTAAATGTAATCGCTGAATCACTAGATAATCTCGATCTAGTGAAATTGTTCTATGTAAACCTAGGTTTACGAAAAACACAATATTTTAATATTTAGCGAATATCTAATATAGTTTTCAAATCATCAAAGTATGACGTAGATTCGATATGCTATGTGTTTTACACGTGCTCATTCGAAATTAAAAGCATTAGCCTTATTAATAAATTATTACACTAGGTTTGTTTGCCTAATATTATTCCACGTAACACAAAGGATTACGGAAAACGCAACGTTTTAATGTATATAGTATATCTAATACATTCTTCGACCACAAATCTAACTGATTCCCGATAATTTATGAGATTTACATATGCTCATTTAAGTATAAATGCATTCGTCGTTTCTACATATTATTTTCTACATAGTAGTTTCTACATATTTGATGGTTATATATTACTCTACGTAACACAAGCTTTACGAAGAACACAATTTTTTAATAAGAAACTACGATGTATATTAATTCATCGTTTATAAAATATTAAGATTATCCAAAATGGTTTGAGGTTTACATATGCTCATTCAAATTTAAATGCTTTAGCCTTATCAATACATTATCTAGACCTGATGCTCCTGTATTATTCTACGTTACACAAGGTTTAAAGAAGAAGCAATTCCTTAATGTCAAATTACGATCTTATTTAAATCATTTGTTGTCAAATGTACTCCAATACAGTATGAGGTACATATGCACATTCAAATAATATGCCATATTAATATATTATCTCAGTGTCATGGACTCATATCATTCTACATAATACAAGGTTCAGGGTAAGCATAATTTTTTAATATATATCGACGATTTAATATAATATACTGATCATCAAACATTGCAGTTCTCCGATAGGAATTATGTTTATTTGAATTATTATGATCATTCAAATATAATAGCATACGACGTACCAATGCGTCATCTCGATCTAATTGGCTTCTGCAATTCCACGTAACTCATGGCTCATGAAAATACAATTTCTCAACATAAAACGACGATCTATCTTAATTTTCCTACCATAAAAATTTAACGTTCTCCGATACGGTACAAAGATCACATATGCTGATTTAAAATTAAATGCATTCGCCGTATAAATATATTATCTCGGTCAGAGGGTCTTATATTCTACGAAGCACACAGTTTACGGAGAACACAATTTTAAAATATAACTATGGTTTAGCTTAATTTATCCGTGGCCAAACATTACGGTTTTCCGAAAGAGTATGAAGTATACATTATAATAATGTACTCATGTAACATACATTGTAATAATGTACTCATTCGCCGTATCAGTATATTATATCAATGTGATGGTTTCATATTGTTCTACGTGACACAGTGTTACTGAAAGCACAATTTCTCAATATTTAGCTTAGATTTAAATTAGCTTATCGATCACCAAATTTTTTTAACAATCCTTTACGAGGGTAACATATGCACAATCAATTAATGTGCTTCCGCCATATCAATATATTTTCTCGGTCTAGTTGCCTCATATTATTCTGCGTAATCCATGATTTACGAAAAACACAGTTTTTTAATGTATAACAACGATTTAGTATAATCTAATAATCATCAGATGTTACATTCCTCAATACGGTGGATTACATACTCCAATTCAAATTTAAGTGCATCCGTTTAATCAATATATTACCTGGAAATAATGACATTGAATTAGTCTACGTAACACAATACTTACGAAAATCGAAATTTTTTGTTATAGTACTACGACTTAATATAATTTATTGATCATGAAATGCGTTTCTCGATATGGTATGTGGCTTACATACGGTTATTCAAATTTAAATGCATTCAACGTATGTAAATCTTGTACCTTGTCGAAGATCCGTACTATTTAAAGATCGATAAATTATGTATCATCGTCGTTATATATTGTAAAACTAAGCTTTCCGTAAACCCTGTTTAACATAGAATAATATAAGACATTCAGATTGAGATTACACATTAATACGGTGAATGCATTTAAATTTGAATGCCGCATGCAACTCTCATTCTATATCTGAGGTCTGTAATAGTTGATGATCGATAAATTATATTGGATCGTCGTTATAATTTAAATAACTCTGCTTTCCGTTAACCATGTGTTACGTAGAATAATATAAGAACATTAGATGGAGTTAATGCATTGACAGTGAATGGATTAAAATTTATATGAGTACATGCAAAACTCATGAAGTATCGGAGAAACGTTATATTTGTATAGATAAATGATATCATATCGACGTTATATATTAAAATCTTGTGTTCTCTGTAAACTTTGTGTGACGTGTAATAAAATAAGATCATTAGAGACAATATTATAGTACAGTGAATTCATTTAAATTTGAATGATGAAGCGCTACGATAAAGCTCACTGCGAACAGTGATATTAGATTTTTGATATTTGATAGACGTTATATGTTGAGAAATTGTTTCCGTAAACTTAGTGTTACGTAGAGTGATATATGACCATTAGATCGGGATAATATATTGATACGGCGAATGCATCTTTATTTCAATCCTCATACGAAATCAGAGAACAATAGTACTTGATGATCGATAAATTATACTAGAACATCGTTTAATATAAAAAATTTTTATGGTGCGTAAATCATGTGTTACGCAGAACAATATAGGTCCATTAGTTCGAGATAAGATTTTGATACGGCGAATGCGTTTATATGTCAATATTCATATGCATCACTCACATCGCATCGGATAACGGCAATACTTGATTATTGATAAATTAGATTAGATCGTCATTGTAAACAAAAAGTTTTGTTTCCCGCACACCTTACGTTACGCAATGTACGTGTAATATATGATAATCAGGATGTGATAATATATTAATATGGTGAATGCATTTATATTTGAATGATCGTATATAAACACCATACAGTATCGGAGAACGGTAGTACTTGGTGATCGATGCAATACATTTGATCGTCGTTATATATTTGATATATTTGAAAATTTTGTTTTCCGTAAACCTAGTGTTAAGTAGAATAATATAAGACCATCAGAGCGAGATAGCATCTTAAAACGGCCAATGAATTAACTTTGAATGAGTATATGCAAGCCTCATAACGTATCGGAAAACTGTAAAATTTGACGATTGATAAGTTATATTAAATTGTCAGCAGATATTAAAAAATTATGTTTTCCGGAAACGTGTTAGGTAGAATTATATGATTAGGAAGAACATGATAAAACTGGTAGAAAAAAATATATAGATACGACGAATGCATTTAAACTTCAATGAGCATATGCAAACCTCATACAGTATAAGAAGACCACAATGCTTTATGATTGGTAAGTTACACTAGGCCGTCGCCATATATTTAAAAAAATTATTTTCAATATACCGTGGTATACGGAAAATGATATGAAATAGTTAGCGCAATATTATATGTTGGTACAGTACGAATTCATTAATATTTGAGTGAACATGTGTATACTTATATCAAATCGGAGAACGGCAATATTTAATGATCGATAAATTATATTATATCTTCGTAATAAATTAAAATATTGTGTCTTCTGCCCACCATGCTTTACGCAGAATGATATAACATGATCAGATCGAGAGAATACGTTGATATGGCTATTCCATTAGACTTAGCATACGTTAACTTTATATCGGAAAACCGTAATATTTGATGATCGATAAATAGAATGATCGTTATGGATTAAAATATTGTGTTTACCGTGAACTTTGTTTTATGTGGTATAATATAGTACTCAGACCGAGATTATTTATTGTACGCGAATGCATTTAGATTTGAATGCGCATGTAATTGTCATACCGTATCGTAGAAACGTAATAATCGATGACTAATATTAGATAAATATTAGATCGACGTTTTTTATTTAGTAGTTCGGTTTTCCGTAATCTTAATTTTACGTAGAATTCATAACGAAACGGCGAAAAAAATTATTGAAACGGCGATTGCTTTCTTATTTCTATTAGCATATGTACATTTTCTCGCATTCTCTATCGGAGAACCTTATTACTTGATGTTGGATAAGTTATATTAGTTCGTCGTTATTAATTTTAGAACTGTGTTATCCATAAATATAGTGTTATGTAGAATAATATCAAACGGTCAGGTCAAAATAATATTTGATACGGCGAATGCATTTATTTGAAAGTGTAAATGTCAAACTCATACTGTATCGAAGAACAGTAATGATTTATGTTCGATTAATTAATATTAATCGTCGTTTTGAGTTAAAAAATTTTGTATTCCTATCGTATACCTTGTATTATGCAGAATCATATCAGAACGCCTAATCGATTTAATACATTGTTATAACTCATGAATTTAAATTTGAATGAGCATTTGTAAACATATTATATCACAGAACACTTAAAACTGAGAATCGAAAAATTATAACAGGTTGTAGCTTTAGAATAAAATAACTGTGATCCGTTAAACTTTGTGTTGCGCAGAATAATATAGGGCAATTATTTCGATATAATATAAGGATAAGGCTAAAGCATTTAAATTTTGATTGAGCGTATGTAAGTCTCATATCGTTCTTGAGAACCATATTACTTGATGATCGATAAATTATATAAAATCGTTAGAGTATATCGAGAAATTTTGTTATTCATATTCCTTGTCTTACGTAGAATGAAATAAGACCATCAGATGGAAGTAATATAAGGCGATTGCATTTAATTTGCATTACATTTATAACACATGCCGAATGTTATACGGCTAAGTGTAATATTCCTTAATCGATAAATTATTGTTATTGTTCGTCGACATGTTTAAACATTTGTATTTTCCTTAATCTCTACCTAGTGTAATTTAATATAGGAGCAACAAATAGAGATAATACAATAATACGTCAAATGCACGTGTTTTTGAATGATCATATGTAACCCTTATACCGTATCCTTGAAGCGTAAAATTTGATTATCGGTTGTCGTTATTGATCGGTTAATTATACTAGTTCGTCGACATATATTAAACAGTTGTGTTTTTGTTAATCTTGAATTGGAATACATCTGGAATAATCTGGAAATTGAAATACATTGAGATAATATATTGATACGTAGTATGCACTTGTTTTTGAATGTCAAATGTAACTCCTATAACGAACCGTAATATTTGATTTTAGATACATTATACTAGATTGTATTTCTGTAATAAAAGACTATGTTTTCCATAAGCTATGTATTACATAAAGTTATGCAAGATTATGAGATCGAGAGAATATATTCAAACGTCAAATGCATTTGAAATTGAATTAGCATAAGCAAATTTCATACAGTATCGGGAACCATAAAATTTGGAGATCGAAGAAATTAAATTGGTTCGTTATTATATATTAAAAGTTGTGTTTTCCGTAAACCTTGTGTTACGCTGAATAATACGGGGCCATCAAATCCCGGTACAATATTGATACGGCGGATATAAATATGAGAATATGATATTTAAATATGAATGAGCTGATGGAATCCTCATGATGTATCAGGGAATCGTAACATGTGATGATCAGCATTGATACAAAATTGTGTTTTCCGTAATACTAGCTTTACTTAAAATAGTATAAGACAACTTCATCGACATAATATATTGATACGGCGAATGCATTTGAAATTGAGTCATTATTAGTAAACATCATACGTTATCGACGATCCGTAGCACTTAATGACCGATATATGAAAGGTTGCCTTCATACACAATAAGTTGTGTTTTCCATAAATATTGTTTTACGCAGAATAATAAAAGAAAGTCTATTCGGTAAAGTATGTTGACACAGCGAACGCATTTATTTTTGAACGAGCAAATGTGAACCTCGTTCCGCATCGGATATGCAGCGCAAGCTCCTTTTGCATCCATTCACGAAATGATCGAAATGATTCGCCACCGTGGCCACGTTGCCCAGAATCGAATAAAGTGAAGGACGATGCCGAATCGATCATCGATTAGATTTACGTCACTGGTAGATTCCAAAGGCGAAATTTCGAACGAATTTTTACAATTTTTATTTCTTTTTCTCTTTTCCTTTCTTTCCAGAATCTCGATTCTTTGCCATCTCTATTACTATTTTCTCGAAATTCCAATTTGGAAGTTTCGCTTTCGGCATGTGACACGCCCGACTTATCTCACGAATAATCCCAATAATCTTGTTCCAATAAACCTGTGTTTCTTTATTACATGTTTCCAGAAAAAACTGCGTGTACTTTGATTCAGTTTGACCGGCAAACACTCGTTGCGTAGCACGCCAACTTTTTGGGGAATTAGAGTGAGTTTGCCTGCCGATTCATCGAGGTCAAATTATACACATTGCAAAATGCATCGAAACCTCGAAATTGGTGCATGTTTCAACGTATGCGGGGGATTTAAGAGGAGATTCGCGACGTTCGATGAAAGATCGAAAGGTGATTCTTCCAGCAGTGGTGGACCACTATGACATCATCGGATGCGCCATGTCCACCTTCCACCGTTCTTCATGTCTCATCTTCATCATTATTGAACATCGCAATTTCTCGTCCGAGAAAACGTTGTAACGGCGGTGTATATACGTACTGTACGAGGCAAATGTTTGCTCGAGTATCTTGAGACGATAGGATATTGGTGAACGTTCCAAATCATCCTCCATGGAAATCGATCGAGACAAGAACGAATCGATAACGTAGAAATATTATCGGCACTCTCCTCGTCAAACGACATTCACCATTTTTTGCAATTAAATTCTGGTGAAATCCGGCGCCCTTCTTCAATTACAGTTGCGTAATATTCAACAACGATACATAAAAACCGTATTCAAATATATCCCTTCTTACACCTTTCCCAAATATTACTAATGATATAAATATTATAATTATTCTGTGAAAAAGATAATAAAAATATAAAAACCTGTTTACGTCAAAATGAATCAAATATTTCCACAACTGATATTTAAAATGAAGCAGTACTTGTATTTATTTTGACATATATTTATAAAAATGAACAAACTAAATAAAATAACAATCAGAATGAATTGCCGTTCTCAAAGCTTATAACACAAATTATTATATGTATTATAGAACAAAGTATTACGTAAATGTGACAATCAGAAAGACGATCAAAGGAAAACATAATTTTCTGATATTGAATATTTATAATATAATAAATTTCTCATAGTGAATATTTTATAAATTACTGAATAAGAAAGTACGTTAATTAAACGGAGCCGATAGTGATGCGAGTATAAACAATAAATGTTAACAATGAAGGTAATTAAACACACACGGTCACGATATATCCTTATGCCACGACTATTGATAATGAAATGAGCTCTCTATGCACAACAAGTTCGAACTAATTTTTGGCATTTGGGGGGCGGGCGTGTGGAGCTATAGTTGGAGATAAGAATTTTACTGATTCCCTGCATAATTCAGAATTTTCTGAAAACGAGTAAATGATATGCTGCACACATTTACTCTTTAATATTCATTCACACTTTCTTATGGTAATTTAATATAATGAAGTTGATTAAATTGACAAGTGCAAGATAAAATCAAATAATTTTTTCTCACATTTATTACAATTATATATTTCAGTGCAAAATTTTAGTTACATAATATATATTTCACAAAATATTCCATACTTTGTACGCTGGTGTTAGCACATTATTTAAAAACTTGATTGACACTAGACGCTGTTAGAACGAGCGAAATCTTTCCTCATTTGTGTGAGTAGATTAGTTTCCTCTTATCACAAAAAGACTAGGGTTTCAATGTGCATATACCTCAAATTATCATTTTTAAAAAAATCGTACTGAGAATATTTTGTTAGAAATTTTTGTAATGGTATCTTCAAAATCAGATTCTTAATTTCCTCTTTGTGTTACAAAAGCGACACAAATACGTCACATTCTGATATTTTTCTCTGACCGCCACTTTCTTAAAAGACGTTACTGTAAACGGCAATATCGTACATTGGACAAGAATTCGAATATTTTGTAGACGCATGAAGACCATATAACTCTTCGTTTTACTGTTTTCCCTTCGTAAGTTAATTGATCAATATGGAAACTTGGTCAAAAACATAGTGCAATGTTGTCATTACGTGGAGAAAAATGCACGAAACGTTTTTACAAAAAAACTTTATTAATATTTGCATTTTTATCAGATTTTTCTTCGTACGGCATTCATAACAGCATTCCAACATTTTATAACTTACAGAAAATTAAAACAGTGGAAAGATTGAATTCCGTACAAAAAAATTGCTCTTAGAGCATTAACTATTTTGATTACCTTAAAGACCGAAGAGAAAAAATAGGGAAATCAAAAGTTCTTTGGGTAATACCATTAAAACCATTATTTCGTCATTGTTTCAATCCATCCAATCTTCACAAAACTTCTGTATAATATAATTTGTTACATTTTTTAAGTACACACGTTTGTAGTTAATGAACGCAGAGTTGAATTACGTTATAAGATCGTGTTTATTAATTAGCCGGCTTGGCATTAAACTTACATATATTTAATAAAATGAACAACCTTTAGGAGGTTAATCTGAATAAAAATCATATATCTCGAGAACCGTATACACTAAGATACGAATGAAGTGTCCTTCATTAGTTTGTCATCGTCCAGTGGTGAGTGTCCTAATGTAGGATCACTTTCTAGAAATTCTCTGAGCTAAGATTCTAAGTCTGACACCGCAGACTTCTCTGATGAGCTCAATAAAGACGGATGTGTCTGATGGACATGCGTCATACTGATTTGAACCTGAAACGGTGGTTGATTCATATTCACAATATATATATATATATATATATATATATATATATATATATATATATATATATATATATATATATCGATTGATTTTGTTGACCGGTTGAAATGAGAAAGCTGGTATTTTGAATTAGTGATGGATCCCGCAACAAGTTTGACGGAACTTAATTGCCGTTAGTTTGCGACAAAAGATTAATATTCACCACGATAGTTGGATTATGCGTAATCGGTTTTATTTCCATAGGCTCTGGTTCACCAAGAGATGTTGTAACCATAGCTTTTCGCTAACTATCAACAGGAGCAATACCTGAAAGAGGAAGCTTCTTAACTATCTTTATTACATTATCCGTAATTTTGTTGGCTATCATCACTCGGCTTCCGCTTCCGATGGTTTATTAGCATTGGAGAAGTGAGTGGGCGGTGGGGCTGAAAAATATTTGCGATGTGTCGTCCACTCGACTCTTTAAAGCTGCGCGTTCCTCGTTCAACTTCAATTCCTCTTCTGGAAAAGAAATCAGGTAAAGCTAAAACTTCTGATACAAATTGATATCGCTTCAATATAAACACACATTTTCCAAAAAATGGACATCAATTCCTAAAAAACCTTATATCTTTTTCAATTGATCAATGTCAACCTTTAAACTACTCTAAATCTGGAGTAGCGATTAACGAGTTGCGTACGTTTATATGCATAGTTAATAAATGCTTTATCTTCCGTTCTTCCTCCTTGATTTTACGTCTTCCTTCGAGGAATTTCTTGGTATATCTGTGATCTTCTCCTGTCAGAATGTCGAACTGATCATCGAATTATCTAAATTTACTAATCCCAATTTCCATTGGTATTATTTTCTAAGTGCTTCCTCGTTACGCTATTCCAGTTCCCGTTCCCGATCATTTTGCTCCTCTGTTTTGGAACGTTTTGGAACGATTATTAAGATCTTCCGTACATAAATCAAAAACAAGTTCTTCTTTCGATTCATTCGAGTCAGTTAATACAGGTATTAGTTGGTGAAGTTTTTCTGCTAACGATTTTCATGCCAAAGTGCTGCAACTTCTTTTTGCTTCCTCGTAATAAATGGTATCTGTATGGTTACACGCGCTGGCGTTATCACACATTAATTTGGAGTTTTCTACAAATTCATTTAAGTTTTGACAGATATTATCATTTATTTTCAGCTTTATTGTACTGAAATCCACACGATTAATAATGATCTGAGAGTATCCGTGTTCAACGCTACCTGTAACTGGCCAAGCAAAAAGTTGTTGTGGATCATGTTTTTCCATTAATCTAAGAAGTTGGTTCAATAATCGTTGTAGAGGTGTACGTAAGAAATTATTCCTAAGCACACAAATTCTAGGTCCTCGACGTGGCGAAAGAGAGTTAATATTATGGCTCGTGACACCTACTCTGTGTTCTCCAATAGACGGTGGTCTCTGTGGTAACAACTGACGTTTAGGAAACTTTTTAGTTGTTTCGGAAAACTTTCATCAGCGTCTCTAACCCATCTTGGCTGGATTGTTCTCTTTTACTCTTTCTAATTTTATAATGATGCTTGTGTCTTTTATCCCTCATTTTCTTCTCTTTTTTTATGTTTCCTGTGCCTCATATATCTGTCATGTTTAGATTCCTGCATTACATGATAGTTGAGACTAAATCGTTGTTTCTAAACACCCAAATGTTGGGACAACTTTGCTGCCTGACTTGTAGATTTGTTGACGCATGTAAGTGTCCCAATACTACCCTCAACTTTTAAAATTAATTTCAAGGTAGGGGATTTATCCGTGGTCGTATAGTAGCCTCCCGTTAGAGAGAGGAAAAGGAAGTTATGTATAAAAAATCAGACTTGTGTGTAATATGCACGTAAATATGTATGAAGACATAAGAGCATTCAGCTGTGAATAATATCTAGTGCTCGCAACAGAAATGTCTTGCAGAAAATTATGCAGGGTTGTAGAGTAATAGCATTATGGCGTTGTAGCATAATAAACAAAAATGGTGGCAAACATTATATTTCATAGTCAAGCAGAATTATGAAGAAGTGTAATAAGTAAGTATAATTCCAAATTAATAAAAGTAAATAGAGTATTAACAAAATTAGGGTAGAAAGAAATGTTAATGATAGTAATGATGACAGTTACGATAATCATCATTATGATGTTGATTATGATGATGAAGATGATGATGATAATGTTATTGATAATGATAATATCTGTAATAATAACAATAACACTAAAGATGATTTCAAAACAAGACAGTGACACAGTTTTCACATTCAACAAACTTTAAGCGAGAAGGAAGTACCTGGACTAAAATGAAATAAACCTTGATAGAGAACTGCAATGAAATAATTAATATTGTATCGAATTGTATTGAAAATGCAGGGATAAAGCAGGAACTACTACTGAATTTGAAAATACTTCGTTATGAGTTGAAGTAGAAGTTGGCTTTCCTGATACAGTAATAATAGCCAGGATACAAAGTGACTGAAGTGCAACAAATTTAACAGTATCTCAGTAAAATATCAACTGGTTTTACAGCAAAGGTTGTAAAAAATGTATTTCGTGTAAGTTCTTGTTGCACATTAACTAATCCTAATAGACAAAAGAAAATTAGGGATACTCGTGTAATATTGGAAGCATAGTTAGTTTTGTGCAACCAATTCGTTGTTAAACGTGACATCTACATTGCACCTGTTACTCTGGAACCTTCGTCAATACATTTGAATGCACCTCACTCCTACACAAAACTCAATCTCAGTTTGCTCGTGGTGAAGACATTGTCTAAATTCATGTGCATTCTTAAAGTATGGGTACAAAAAGGATTCCAATGAAAATGTTCATTAACTTCAACCTAGTAAGATCCTTGTATCCTTCAATCTCTATATCTTGAATACCACATTTTGACTTGTCGGTAATCATTTCATTTGCATTCTCGTGGTATTGATGCAAATGTCGAAATCATGGTATTACATTCAGCGAGATATTCGAATAGTGTGAAAATTAAACAGTAATAACGAATGGAGAAATTTTGAATTAAATAAACAATGAGAGGAAGTAACATTTGAGAAAGCAGACAAACAGACTGATGCGATATCTAGCTGAGAAAAGAAGTATATCAAACGCAAGGAATAGCTTGCATGATTCTACAAACACATGTAAAAATGAATACATGTAGTGTTGGTGCGATAGTCGAGACGATTCGACGTGCACACGGTACTTTGTTGCAAACACAGTGTGCAGTACGGTGATACAGTCTCAAATTTGCATGATTCTACAAACACATGTAAAAATGAATACATGTAGTGTTGGTGCGATAGTCGAGACGATTCGACGTGCACACGGTACTTTGTTGCAAACACAGTGTGCAGTACGGTGATACAGTCTCAAACGCAGGACATAAGTAGGCGGCCTGCGATGCAGGTAATATTAAGGAACAATTAAAATGTAATCAGGCGTGACGATAAGATGGTCGAGAAAAATCCGATGCGGCTCAGGTTCTCACTTTCTTGCCTTTCG
>NIPQ01046092.1:0-10516 GCA_002806875.1 Lepidotrigona ventralis hoosana | reverse complement strand
TATATATATATATATATATATATATATATATATATATATATATATATCGTGCATATTGCATACCGTGATCGAGCTGATAACCAATACGCGTGGAAACGTTTTCCAACATCTTCTTATAAACATTGCTCCTCAAAAACTTGTCTTTTTCTATCTGAGAATCCGGATTTTTGTCCACTTCGAAACTCCAACGTTCACAACGTTTATAAAACTAAAAACTTGAAATGAAATGATTAAATAATGGAAAATTACACAATTATTGAATTATATAGTTGTAAGTTACTCTTAACACAGGATCCTTGTGCTCTGCCTCTGGATACTGAACTTGATAACTACTGTATCTTCCAAATAAGCCAGTGGCAAAGTTCTTAGCACTTTCCTTTGTGCGTTGAGTGGCAGTATACTTAAACTAAAAATTAATATTTTTATTTAATGGATATATAATAAGAAAATATCCAAAAGTCAAAAGTGAGAAATGATATTTCTTTACTCTGTAAGTTTGATTATCATAGATTTCTGGCATAAGAGTAGGAAATCTAGATTGATATCTTTCTCCAATATCAATCATTTCATCTTCTCCTTCTTCTGCTAATTTCATAACATCGTCTTCGGTAAAAGTGATTTTCCACTCTTTGAATAAGTCTACATCTTCTTCTGTAAATTCTGTTTTGCTCTCTTCATAGTTATCTAGGATAATTTTTTGTAACTTCGGCAGTTTTTCAATCATAGGTGTTATGTACTTCTTACCAGGATATCTTGTACCATGTCTTAAAATTAACCATATCTTTCTTGGAACACAACCTATGATTGATAAAAGAATTTTTTTATTTATACTGAATAGAAAAGTAAAGGATGTTTCATACTTAGTTATTAAATTAGATATTACCTGAGTATTCAAGAGGAGAATCATCATTATTTGATATAAATCTATATGGTGTTTTAGTTCCTAGTCTACATCTATAATTTTTATTGTCTAGAAGACAATTATGAGCAAGGATAAATGTTGCACTTATTGTATTAATAATTAAAAATACTTCAATATTTAACAGCATTTTTTTGTTAGTTTTTGACAATCTGAAACATTGAAAATTAATACATATTGAAATTACACGAATTATCCAGCTTAAAACAATATTGAGATATTATTTGCACACAAGTATTTAAAACAATTTAACTTTTGCATTGCATAATCTCTAAATATGTACATACACGCATTCCTTAATGAGCTTCTAATGCAGTTATACAATTTTTAGCATTTAATATTGGTAATGTAATTTAATAAACCTTGAAATACAGTCAATTAAATTAAAAACAAGAAGATCAAATTGCAAAAGTATAAGAAAGTTAAGATCTAGCGATAAAAATATTAAAAATTGAACATAATTCAATAAACTATATTGTCTCGAAGAAGAAGATACCCACGCCCATAACTTTCTAAAGACTATTTAACTTGTGTTATAACAACCATTTGTTATCCAACTAACGTAACATAACTTTTATTCAAAAAAATTGAAAATTAAACGAAAGTATAATTCAAAATTAGTTCGTACTTATTTATCGTGAAATTAAATTGTATTTCATATCCTAACCTTATACTTTCGAATACGTGATGTTATCATTAACAAATATATGAATATCTTTCTTTTGCAATAATATTTATATACAATTTTTGTCTGGTAGAAAGAATTGTAATCTGTTTAATCCATCGTGCAAATGAATTAAACTTAATTGGAAGGTATGTTTGTAATAAATTATCATTATAGTGATTAAAAGAGCTATTATAAATGTTTATATGATATAATGCATTTTTATAATTTAGATGGGGAAAAAAAGAAATATTCAACCACCACCTGTATCAGTGGCTAGTCGTGTGAAGGTAGAAATAAAGGATGAATTAGGTAATAGAAAGTATTGTTTATATGCAATTGTTAAATGAATCCGTATGAAGCAATTGATATTAAAATATATTATTTTAGGAGACAGTGATGTACTTGTCGCAAGAGATCGTTTAAAAGGTGCTCTTAGAGAGTTATTACAACATAGTGATACAGGATCATCGGCAGATTCAAGTGAAGAAAGTTCTCCACAAGATTATAGACATTCAATGAAAAAAATGTAATTTCTTTTAAAATGCTTCTCCTTGTAATAAAATAATGTATTTTTTTATCTTTTTTTTTTTTACAGAGATAACATGTATAGAACAAAATCAATGGGTTTTCAACAACCACGTAAAATAAGACGTCGTAGACAAATACAAATGGATACTGCATTTCATCATACTTATGTTATGAAGTTATTTGATAGAAGTGTTGATTTAGCACAATTTCAAGAAGATACACCACTTTATCCCATATGTAGAGCTTGGATGGCAAATCAACCAAGAAATCCTAATCTTGTACCAAAGTAAGTAAATAGAAGACAGTTGCAAAACTGTAAATATTGAAATATTATTTGTCCATTTTCATTTCTATGTATAACAGTCTTATAATATTTAATTATTTCTAATACAGTTTCGTACATGTAGATACTAACTTTAATGTATATTATAACTAACATTATTTATAAAATGTGACAGGGACCACTTAATTATTTTATCGCACATATTTTAAATTTTAAAAAATATTAAGAAAAGATGATTTGTATATTGTTTTTATATTCAGAATACGCAGTCCAAGTCCAGAAATAGTAAATGAAATTAACATAAGTAACAATATATTGGACAGTAATGGAGAAGTTCGTGATGTTTATTATTTGCCACCTCCATTACCTTGTGAAGAAGCTATACCTAGAAACCGTATACCTTCACCAATATCTAGAGAAAAAGAAGAGTTGAACTTGGATTATGTGAGATATTTATCTTGATGAATCTTAATTTATCAATCTAATACAATATCATAATCACGTAATAAATATTATTATTTTATACATAATACATTGTAGGACGGACAAACCCTAAAATCACGAGAAATGTTGTTAAGAGAACACAGAATACATTGGAATGCTGTGCGCAAAAAATGGCATCAACAAGCACACAAGAATGAACAACGTTTTACGGAAAGTGCAAGTATATTAAACACTATATTTAAGAGGTATATATTCAAGATCGTGAAATTATGTGGAGAAACAAATAGAATTATATAAAGATATTGCTCAGATTATATTTTATAATGCGAAACGTAATTTTATTATAAAAACATTATTTCTATTTCAGGGCACAATCAGAATTTGAATAATCCATTACCTGGCAGATTGATCACTGTCACTGATTGGTAATAAATATAATTTCTGCTCTTCATTGTAATATAAATATTTTTTTTCGTATTTTTCTACACACATTTTATTTTATACACGTAATTATGTCTATTATATATCACTTGTAGAAATATACCTTTTTATTACAATATAATTAATGTGTATTGCAATTATATTTTGTTAAAATTAATAAATTCATTTATAAAAGAAATATTGTAACAAACAATAATTTATCTTTGGAATAAAAATTTTTACAGAACAATGATATGTAATACAGTTACGTTTGTCTCTCGATAAATTGTTGGTATACTGATAACAAGATAATTAATAATTTTTTCTGTTTTTTATTTCATACGCTTAATTTGTACTAAACATTTCAACGAAATTCATCTGTAATGAATAAACTATAAGGAATAAATAATACACTTTCGTTACACCGTTGCTATTCTCAACTAATTGAAACACTACTTACAATTATATTATCACTGGTATAAAAAGGAACTTGGAATAGTTTCAATTGCCCAAATATTACGAGGAGCAATTTTTTTAAATAGGTTATTATATAGGATATTAATTAAAATATTAATCCGATATATGTATCCCTAAATTTTTATGCTAGAAATTTTTGAAGATTCGAATCTAATTATTAGGAGAAAGGACAAAACGAATAATCGTCGAAGGCTTGAGAATTACAAGCTTTTTATTCGAAATATTGACAGTCATAACTTACAGCACTTTCAACGAGATGTTACCTTATTTATTTTATTTATTATTATTCGACTTGAACGTGAATTGGATATCCAGGAATATTCTGATCTTTCTATCAGAGCAATTGTAATTTTCAAGACTTCTGAGTATTATATATATGCCATGTTCCTCCATACTACTCAATCTTTTCATTTATATAAAATGTAGCTAAGAAATAAATAACATAATTTAAATCGTTTACTTTCATAGTTAATGTTATATTNATATATATATATATATATATATATATATATATATATATATATATATATATAGTATATATACACACATATATATAGTTATACATATTGTAACTATATATTATAATATAACAAATATCTGTTGTAAACAACAGGTTTATACTTATTTAATGTTTTTGTGAACTGTAGGAAATGATTTCGCGCTACATGATGCTTGCGCAGCTGGAAGATTTCACATAATCATGGAAGTATAATTTGATCAAATTTCTTAATGACTATTGCACGTTCACTTGTCTGTAAGAGATAACTCTAACACTTGTCGAAATGTTTCTTCCTCTAACAATCGACGCTGTTCTTCTTCCAACTGTTGTAATTCTGACAGTCTTAGCGCCAGTCTTAATTGTTCTGCTGTATCTTCGAGCGAATCAGCATTTTCTATGTCATTTGTCTTATCCGAATTACTTCGACCGCTCGCACAGCCAACGTTACTATCTTGACACAGCGCCAGGCTTGCCTGAATAGCTCTGCATTAAAGATGAAGGTAAAAATTTATAATTAGTTATCAAAACAAATTTCTTAAATTATATAATTATATGTCTAATATTATATAATTATATATCTAATATTAATCATATTGCTATACTACAAAAAATTCGTAATAATATTGTTAATATGTAGAAAAAATTAAATGTCAAAATTAATTATATGTTTTTTTAAATATTTGCTGCAATTCCTTGAATTTTCTGCAAAAACATTTACATATGTACATACAGTTAATTTAAATATTTATTATGCATCTAATACTGATAACAATCCGTCACCCACCTTTCTGAATTTGAATTGTCGCATAAGAATACATGCAAAATAAAATATTTAGAACTTTTAAAATAAAAATAAAATATTTGAAATTCCACATGCGTTCCTATAAGCAATATATTTTCGTACCTCTGCAACTGCCTCTCTTCCTCAGTTGTCATATTGGGCGTCGTGGGTCGTGATGGTTTTTGCGCTCGTAAGGCCTCCCATATATCAATCTTAATAAATTGAATTACGCTATTAGAATTTATTTTTATATATAAATCTTTTCGAAGAAATATAAGAAACTTTAGATATTTGTACCTCATCACGTTCACTTCCAACTTCCAACAAACTTTGTTGAATAGCAAATTGTAATAGATCGTCTTCTTCTTCCATACTAAATTGTGTCCGAACTTCAGCACCTGCTGAATTATATATAAACAGACAATTACATAATACATATCTTTCCAATAGTATTTAATGTGTATATATATATATATAATTCATGTAATTATCTATTTATATATCACTCATTTATATATATTAAATTTACCTAGTTTTACGTATCCCACTGGTGCTTCAAAACAAATATCATCAACTAAACAAGTCATTCTGTTAGTTTCTTGTAAATGTCCTACGTGAGGCACTTCTTGATCCATGCCGAAAATATTTCCAAACGTTATCCTTGCATTTAATATATGAAACAGAGGAATTTCTACAAAACAATAGGAATTAATTCTATCATTTATCAAAGAATATCAATTAATTCAAAAAAGAAATATTATAATACAAAGTTTACCAATTTTAACAGGGAATCCAGCAGGTAATTGCATTTGAATAAAATCCTTTAATTTTGCAAAATGTGAACTAGATATTGCCATAAGATCGACAATTGGCATAATCTGTTCTTGAAGACTTAATGGGTACTGTTCACTAAGCCATAAAGTTGCCTGCAATTTTAGATTTAATCACATTCATTTCATAGAGATATTATCTTAATATTCATAATATTTTATCACAATACCTTAAACTTCTGAATTTTCGTATTAACTTCTTTTGGTCTACCTATATCCCTTCCATTCAAATCAACGTCCGGGTCAAAATATTCCTCAGCTGTTATATTAGAAGGATTTCCGACATTGTTATATTCTTCCTAAAATGAATAATAAAATAGTTTCAATGTGATCACATAATGTATGTACAAAAATGTTCAAAAAAAGAAAATTACACTAGTGGTTGCGTTATTACTGTTCTCCTGCTGCTGTTCCGCCATACCAAGAAATGATTGAAGAGGTGTACGAGGAGCACGAGCTCGTGCCTTATCAGGTTCAGATAAATGTTCTAATCGAGTTTTTGTTATTAATTCTACATTGCATGCACTAAACACTTTACACTCATGTCCGTTAACTATTTCACTTTTATCAGAGCGCCAGCCCCACAAACCAGCTTTATTGCTAGTCAAACAAAAATAATTGTTAATTGTTAATAAAAACATGTAATAATACTAATTAACAATAATAATACTAAATAGCATTAGTAAAGAAAAAAACAATTACCGTTCAAAACTAATTTTATCTGTATCTATGTACGTAGTAACGATCGGATTTGTAAGCCGAGCTAACACGCCTTCTTCAGAGGGTTCCATTAATTGCATATCGTCAATATCTACGAGTTTAATATGCTCAACATATACTTTTCTTGTTTTGTGATCCACCTCCATCATTGTTGCTCCATCATCTGTATAAATAAATTTTTTTATTATTAAAAAAACATATTAAAAAATATTTATTAAAATAAAATTCTCACATTGTTCTACTTAAATTTATAATTTCGTACTACTAATTACATTAACACTAATTCATTTTAAATATTTTTTTTAATTTAAATATAATTAACTACTTGAAAAAATATATAATACATCAGTAGCAATTATTTTTAGAATATTTAGATTACACTTACCATCTATTTCAATTTATTATATTAGCTTTTTAAGAGCAATAGAATTCCAAGAAAGTGATAATAAATAAAAATATATAGATAATATACAGATAAAGAAAGAAATATACAGATAAGAAAATTTTTCTCTACTTCACAGTGTTAATAATATTCGCTACCATTCTGCACACCACATTAATTTTAAAAATAATTCTGTCACCTGACTCTCGTCCCACCATACTGAACACATAACTCCGTTCACATCTAATTGCCACAGGTACGTGTGATGCAGCTTGCATTTAATATACACAATTAAAAAACAAATGAAAGACTCTACTATTAATATAAAAGAAAAAAAACCCAAAAAAAACCTGATAATTGAAATAAACTTAAGAAATATTAATGTGTTCATGCAAAGGACCACATTTAAATACTCACTTTGTCCCTTGAAAACGTAACTACGATTTCCACGTTGCCATTTTGTATGATCAAATCCTAATAAAGTTGTATCGATTCGTACATTGCTGCCCTGTTTGTATACCTTATAAGTATCACTAGGACATATTCTAGAGGCAAGAGGAACTAATAATAAAAAAAAGTCATTAGTTTAATTTTTAATTGAAAAAAAAAATAAGAAAATTATGTAATTTATAATTACCCCAACTAGTAAATTCCCATTTCATTTCTACATAAAAATCAGGAGCCTGAAAATATCATTTAATCTCAGATTATACAAATCAAAATTTCCACCACATAAGAGAAAGCATTCTTGATCATAAGCATTTGTCTGGCAAAAATAATTAATAAGTTTTTACTATAAACACTGGATAAAATCTTCGAATACCTATAAACTTTTTCAAGTATTATGCATGATTAGTAGATACATGACTTAACTAAACTCACTTGTTTAAGTTTATGAAGCAGTTCTGGAATACCTGCTACCCGATTACAATATCTTTGATAATCCCTATGTGCTAGCACCATTTGTATTAGCTCAGGATTTCCTGTGCCAACTGCCTCTTGAACCACTGCAATGTAAAATTAAAATTTTAATACCAGTGAATTTGACAATTTAATAGATACAATCCCATAGTTATTACCAGTCCATCCTTGAGTATTCTCTGTATTAACATTAGCTTCATGTTGCAACAATACTCCAACAGATTCAATATGACCTAAAGTCACAGCTAACATCAATGGGGTTCTTCCTCGGTTATCAAGTTTTTCAATATCATGCTATAAAAAAATATCACATTAGTATATTTTAACATAGAACAAATAAAGATGTTTGAAATATATTTTTAAATTATTTTAAACACATACATCTAAATTTTAATAAAAAAAATATATATATATATATATGAACTGACTTTTTTATTACAAATGATATTAAGTGCTGTCAACATTAATAATTAGCAAAATACTTTTTTTTATTAAGCTTTATTAAATCCATTGTGATATATTGGATATACATAATATCAGAAGTTAGAAATTAAGGAACATTTAGGGTTTCTAACTCATACAAGGCTTCTTCCATCAACCTCTCTGATAATGTATCAAATGATCTTAGATGTACCAATATCATAATACGTAATCAATTACAATAATATCAATCATTCATCTGACACAATAAAATATAATTCATGAAAAAGATATGTCATATTTTGTGATAACTAAATGATATATATGCAATTTCTTTATGACAATTTCTTAATATCAATAAAGACATTTTTATCATACGTATATATATTTTTTACTTTATAGTAATTACGAAGTAAGTAAATGTCTAACATGAAACACAAACTGTCATCTGTCATATATTCGTTTCGTAGAAAGAGAAAAAAAAAACAATTGATGAATATAGTTGCATCGCGTGTCTCTATTGTCACCATCTGTTTAATCACAGGTGCTGCTTACGATTGAACATGATCACTGACTAAATAACAGTTTTTTTTTTTTATCTTTTTATCTCTTTATTGCTTTACCAACCAGCTTTGTAGATAATTCCTCCTCGAGTTCTACATAATTATTATTCCACACGAGCCAATGCAGCGGATAATTTTTTTGTATCGTGTCTATTTTCACCATTTCTCTGAAGTCTTGTTAACGCTAACATATAACACTAACAATTATAAATCCCACGACTAGAATAAACAACCACACAAAATTTTGTCTAGCAAATACATGACACCAAAACGAAGAGACAACGAATAAATTTTGATCATTCATCGACCGGGCAAGGCAGCTAGATAAGAAACTTCGAATACCATATTGAATGCACCAAAATCAACGAAAGAAATGTTGCAAGTGGTGCTTATATACGGTGCTATCAGCTTTCTAACGTTCCCAAACCAATGCACTTTAAGCCAATGCACTTCATTCGAACAACCTTAATTTAACTTTAAACAAATTTAATATGTTTTATTCATTGAGATAAAAGTTATTTATCATATGTATATTACATGTGAATTCATTGTACTATCTTCATTATTTTATTGTATTAAAGTTTAAACTTATTTAAATAACATTAATTAGCCGATTTAATAAAATACTTGATAAGACGAAACAATTTTTAAATTTTTAGTTAACTTAAAAGACGTTTCGTGACATATAATCATATGTAATTACAAGCACATAAATTGAAAGATCAGCACAGTTACAGAATATTTAAAATTTGCGCCAAAATGATCGAAGTAGATTCAATCCATAGAGTATCAAAATAGATACGCACCAGTTATCTTCTGCTCGACAACAATTGTCAATTAACCTATAATTACAATTCAAAGTTCTTAATTCAACTTAAAAATCTATTGAATTACATATTTTGACGTTTGGAATATAAATTCTCGGTGCTTTTACGATTACATGCTAATTATCGAACTACAACACAAATTCGTTTTAATTTTTCGTGTTTGTCATTCATATTGGTCTTCGGTAAATCTCAGAGTAAGAAACACAAAATATGATCGGCAAAGTCAGAAAGTTTGCCAGCCGATTCATTAATAACGGCATGTTTCTAACGTAAAATAAAATTGCTAACTCGAAAGACTTTTTTTTTTTGTTGTCTAAAATCTATAAATAATCGGTCGTATATTTCGCAACACTGTGGAGAAACGATCGAGAAATGCAACTTTAGGAACGCTCGGATGTCGCTCGAATGAACGCACTGAGATCCCGGATTGTTGGGCACCGATTGACGTCACCGATAGGCGGCCAAGATGGTTGTCAATGTTGATAAGTGGTTTGGTTACACGGAGAGTCAGTAATAAAGCGGTGACCGATAGGAGCCCCCTGCGAGACAAAATTATGCCTGTGAAATAGGAAACCGAGCTCGCGTTCAACGAGACATCCGGGGCCGTCACCGTGCCACGGGATGGCGGACGGCGAAGATGCGGAACAAGAAATCCGTCGAGCCTTAGATGTCGTTCAATCCATGATTGACATCTCCGCCGAACGACTCGAAGGCTTGAGGACCCAATGTTCCATCAGCGCAGAACTGACTCAACAGGAAATTCGAACGCTCGAGGTACCTCGAAGAGCGCGCAACCCCCTCGATCCTTTCCAAATTTTTCAACGTTTATTGCGTT
>NIPQ01046079.1:0-10618 GCA_002806875.1 Lepidotrigona ventralis hoosana | reverse complement strand
TTAAAAAAATTTTGAACCGACGAATGTAAGCATCATTCCGCGTGCGGGAACTCCGTAACATTTCCGGCCTCATTAGTAATATCAAATGATATTTATGTACAAAAAATGGTGTTCATTGTAAACCCCGCGATGCGTAATATAAGACCATAAAGCCGATACGATATATTGACTTGTTGTGGAAGATATATTAAATTGTTGTGGAAAATTTTGAATGGTCGTAGATAAACATCATTTCACGTATCATAACTGCGTAGCACTATAGGCTCGGTAAATAGTAATAGATAGTAATAATACTTATGTACAAAAGAATGGTATTCGTTGTGAACCCCGCAAAACATAGAAATGTATAAGTTTATTAAATGTTTAAGTTATTAAAATCGATATGTAGTATTAACAGAATGAATGTTTAACGTTAATTATTAACGGAATATTTTCAATTGTCATATGTAAACTTCATTCCGCGTAACGGAAATATGTAATGCTTCAGGATCGATGAATAATATTGGATGATATTTATCTACAGAAAAATGATGTTCGTTGTAAAAAATGCGATGCGTAGAATAATATAAGACAGCAAAATTTTTGTAATATATTGACAGAATGAAAGTAGAAAATATTGAATTTTCAAAAGTAAACCAAATTTCACGTACCGAAAATTAATCCGCTCCGTAAATTATTAGGTAATATAAAAAACACTGGATGATATATCGTTTCGTATGTTATGGAATGTTATGGTTCGGTACTGCATGGCATTGTATCGTTTGATATGGTATGGTACGGCGTGGTTCGTTACGGTACCTTTTGTTACCGTATTGTTTAGTATGATTCGCGATGGCACAGAAAGGTACAGTATGCCACTCTATGGTACCGTATGCTGCGATATGATACATTATGGTACGGAATGCTACGGTATTGTACCATAGGGTACAGTATGTAGCTGTATGTTAAGTTCTGGTACGGTATATTACGATTCGGTACGGTATTGTTCGTAATTGCAGCGTAAGTTACGTTATGGCACGATATGCTACTGCATGGTAGGTTAGGTTTAGGTTATGTTTATGGCATACGTTTGTTTCGTAAAGTACGGTATGATAAAGTATGTTACGGATTGTTACTTTATGGAACGGTAAGCTACAGTGTTGTACGGTTTGGTACGGTATGGTACGTTTTGGTTCTGTACGGTTCGTTTTGGTACGAGGTGCTACGGCGTGGAACGATATGGTGCCACATTATACTTCATTGTTTAATATGGTACGTAACGTTATGGTTTTGAACGGTTCTGTATCTTGCGTTACGGCATGGTACGGTTAGGTATATTAGTGTACGGTGTTTCATCCGATAGTGCAGTATGTTTCACTTTTGCACAATATAATAGGGTATGGTACATTTCCAGCATTTTACATCATACATTTATTGTACGGTATGTTACGGTACTCTATGGTCTTGATAAGTATGGTACAATGTAGTATGGTATGGTTCGATATGTTACGGTATTGTATTCTATTTTATATATTTGGTATGTTACGGTATTGTACAGTAATTTATATGTTTGGTACGTTGTGATACGTTATGGTAAGTTATTGTGTCGTATTTTACGGCATAATACGGTCTGCTGCATTACGGTAAGCAGTTGTATCGTGTGGTATGGTGTGCTACGATATAGCAAGTTATGTTACCCTGAGTTAAGGTATGATGCCGTTTTGTATCATGTGGTACAGTGTGGTACTGTATGGTGCAGTTTTATGTCGTATGGAACGGTATGGTACGGTTTTATTGGTATAGTGTAGTATTGGTATGGTATAGTGTAGTACGATATGATAATGTATGATACGGTGTTGTACGGTACTGCATTGAATGGTATACGGCATATACGATACTGTATGGTACTGCATTGAAAGTCTTTTATCTATTTATCGACGTTATGGTAAGTTAAGTTACAATGGACTACGGTATGGAACGGCATGTTAGGTTAATGGGTATGGGATGGCATGGTACAGTTAAGTACGGGAAGATACGCGAAGGTCCGTCATGTCACTTTATGGTACGATATGGTACGGAATCCTACGGTGCGTTATTGTAGGGTGCATTAAGTTGTGGCACGGTATAGTACGGTATGGTAAGATGTAATAACGCATTGTAAGATATGGTAAGGTCTTATATAGCATGGAATGATATGATAAGGTATGGTACGGTATGCTTCAGTATGGTACGGTGTGGTACGATGTATTGCGATATGCCACGGTATTGTACGGTATGTTAGGGTATTTTACGGTATGGCACGATGTGTTAGTGTATGGTTACTGTATGACACTGTACGGTATGGTACGGTATGATACGTTGTGGTATGATGTTTTGTCGTGTTTTATATTGTGGTCCGGTATGGTACAGTATGGTATAGTATTGTACTCTATGGTTTGGTACTGTATCATCAACATCGAGCGTGTGCTTTCAACATCCGACGCACGAAAGTATCTATCATCTGACGCAAACTCTCAACCGAGGAGACAAATGTTCTCCTTTCTTCTCCCTTTTTAGGTGGAAAATGGAAAAAGTGTGTAACAGTTCGTTCGATCGTCTTTCCCATTGAGCCAATGTTCCTATCTTCCTCTGGAGAAGAAGATAATTAATAATAATTAATTAATTAATTAATAATTAATCGTTTCTTCTTCTTTCTATTGCTTCTGTTTCTATACTGTTTCTATACTTTGCGTTTTCTCCAAGGATGTGTCACAAAACTTCGGCAGATGTAGAAAACGTAACGCAAATCATTACTATGCTTCTTATTAGTGTATTTGGTAATTTGTGTTGTCACCAAATTATATCATTTGATGGAGCCCAGCCGCTCCTAGCGCCAATGACAAATGGCAGCACTTTCGAGTTACTGCAAAGGTTGTATTTTGTGCGTATTTTCAAGTATTTCTGTTTAATTGTATTTATGTTTCTTGATTTGTGCTGCATCGAGGCTGATTTTGTGCTTCTATACAACTGTCGTTTTTATTATACTTGCAGTCCTGTCATTATCATTACTGAGGAGTGAGGAGGTTTGAAATATACTTATTGTCAATTGTGTGCAATCTAGAAGCACCGTGTAATGTGTAGTTTAGTTTCAAATGATCGGGTAGTTCTTTTGTTGCCCGATCGTGTCTTTGTTACGCTGTTAAAGTTTTTTGTATTCGCGTGACTCTTCACGTTTGGAGAATATGAGGGAGTGATACTGTCATTTCTCAGCTGTGTAGCACGTATGTAATCTTACCCAGTCCACAAAGGTGGCGGCTTAAGAATCCAGCTGTTTGCTCGAATTTTATTTGTGTCCGTTGCCGAGAGGAAACTCGTGTAAGCTAGTTTACCAAGTAATATTATCGCCAGATTTGGCGATACATAACCGGGTAATTCGTTGGGCTTGGCAAATAATTTCGAGCTTCCGCGTCAACTTTGCTATCTCCGGAGATTGAAATGGAGCACTGAAGTCCAGATAGCTCTGTAGACTATTGCGTTGTGGTGGCAAATAATTTCGAGCTTCCGCGTCAACTTTGCTATCTCCGGAGATTGAAATGGAGCACTGAAGTCCAGATAGCTCTGTAGACTATTGCGTTGTGGTAGTCGACGTTATATAACGCAGATTTGTTGACGGAAGAGAGATAAGTCGCCGTCTCTGATCTTGGCATAGAGATATGCAGTAGGTTGTGGCTGGAAGGTGGGGTGTAGCCTTCACGAATTTCTTAATCGATGTGTTCAAGCTTGCCTATTGTTATATCTGAAGACTGGTTGCAGTGTAATAGTCTAGGTTTCAGGTAGTGATTTAGTATGTGGAGTTTCTGCCAAGGTCGCATAGTTGCGAGGAGTAGGCTCCACAACATTGTTTTCAGGATAGAAGTGGAAGCTGCGATAATTCAATGCTGGTTAAAATTATGTTCAAGATACTTCAGGTGTTCTTCTTGCTCGGTACTTGTTTGCCCTTTATGGTTAATAGAGGCTTAGTGTCTATCGCGACCATTTTTGTACAAAGTACGGGACCGATTTGAGGCATTTGGATTAACCTTCAAGTACGTTTTTTGGAAGAACGTGCGGAGTTTGTGCAGATGTTCTTGCATGACGTGCTTGGTATTGCTTAGCAAAGCGATGTCGTCCGCAAGTAATAAAGAGCCAATTTTCCTCTGTCCTAAACTAACCGTCAGTGGTATCGATGGATTGAACAAAGTCATCCATTGTGATTTCAAAGAAAATTAAGCTGCTAGTTGGACTGCCCTGCTTAACTCCTCTTCTCATTGCGATAGTAGCGCTCTTTTGCCTGTTCATGTTCGCATCTTGTTAGGTGAATATGGTATATTTAATCGTGTGGTGATCAATTCGTGTGGAAAGCAGTGCGTGTTCTATTGCTGTTGAATGAAGCTAATCGAAAGCTTTAGAGAGATGTGTGGACAGCGCACAGAGTGGTTTGCCATTGCACTTGTGTTCACTAATTATTGTGTCCAGAATCGTGTTGCTTGTCATGACTCCGTCGCAAGTAACCCCTCTTTGTGTATGATGCAGTTTTATGTTTTCTGATATCTTCGTGACCAGAATCTTGTGTAGCAGTCGAGATAATTCAAAAAAGTTGGTACTTGGTTGTTAGTTGTTGACCTTTGAACGGTCTCATTTCTTTGGTATTGTTACTGTTATGTTGTGGCGAAGAATTAATGGAATGTGTCACAAACCTACACTACGTTCAGTTCAAATACCAGGTCTATTCAATTGGCCGACCGATGCTTTTCGCGGTTGAGGCAATCGGTTCACATGCATATTGCTTCGTATGGCGAAGTGCCACTTGTACCTGCCGGAATGTAATAGGATAGTTTAATTTTCCTCGGGAAGTTGCGGAGATGTGTTGTTGTACCTAGACACTTCTTGAATTGAGGTCGAAATTCGGCTTCAATTTCTATCATTCTTGGAAAATCGGTGATAGTTATTTCGTTATTGTCGAGAATTGCATGTGCCAATTGCGTTGGATTCTTTTGGAATAGACTTTGGTAGATACTAGATGTGACTACTCGACAAGATATGTTTTGTTTGCGTATTTCCTTTCTTATTGCGGTATATTTTCGTGTTACTACTGCGTTTGTATCCCTTTTTATTCGGTTCATATCTAATAGAGGAGATGTTGAATATTTCAGCTGAAATTAGGTTGTCAAATTGATCAAAATTATGGGATTCTAGTCACACTATGAGTAGGTATATTGGCTCCTTTATGAAGTTATAGATCTCTTGATGTTCAAGGAGACTATCATTCGAAGCAGAAATTGAAGCTGCATGGTTTGGTTTCGTAGAGTCGAAACAATTTTAAAGGCATAGGCTTGAGGTCTGCAGTCAGATATTATCTGTGTCATACGAGGCTTGTGGAGTAGATGCAGCTTCAGAAGCAATTTCATTTTTCATTTCAGTAATTATGGCTTTGTAAGAATCATTCCGCCGCTGCTTCTTAATCAACATAGCTTCTGGGTTGCACTTCAGCTAGGTGAATGTTTATGTCCTTTGCAACAGCCCTGTAGGGACGCGTAACTTTAGGCGAGTCAGTTGTCTTTCCTCTGACGCACTCCATTCTTCTTTTGCATTCTTTGATCAATTGCCCATAAGTTTAATATCAGTGACGTTGTAATCCAGCAGGTGCGATCTCTTGATATATGGGCGTAGGCCAGCATATGTCATATAGCTGTTTGTACAAAGCTCGAATTAAAAGTGTGGTCGTTGTCCGATGGGGGATTGTTGCAACGACGAATGTGTTGTTGGGTTGCGGAAGTATTCTTGCAATGCGGTCAATGAGGTAGGAATGACATGATCTACATTCATCTTCAAATCATATATCGACGGAATTTCTAGTGGAGAGTAGAGACTTCAACAGGTGTGTAATCGTTTATCCGAGGATTCTTTGTATGTTTCGTAGCAAATGAGTGAAGCGTAGCTACGGGATCGCTAAGGGAGCTAAATAGAGTCCATCCCAAATATAGAGTCGTATTTCGGTCCCCTCGGTTAGATATGACCAGCCACAAGACTGGTGCCTTAGCTGCCAAGGGACGACTTGGTGTTTTAACCGGCGCCACTTCGCCCTCGTCTTGGACGTGTAGGTCGGGTTTGGGGAGGGATTTCAAGCGGGGACGGTAAGTAGTTCGTTCACCTCGCTTCCTGTCCCCAGCATCCTTCTTTCGGCAGATGAAGACTTCTGACATTTCCCGACCCCAAATGGAGTCAAATTGAGAAGAGTCCACACACCTGCGAGATGACTGCTTCACGGATACTAGCCTAGTAAGAATATTAGTCCGACACCTCGAACGGAGAATGTCATAGATACTACCGCCGTTTACCCGTGGTTTTTTGGATTACTTCACGTTGACATTAAGAGAACTGTGCAGTAATCAGGTTTCATCGATACACTTGGAAGCCATCACAATGCTTTGCTCTAATTAGCCTGTCGGATTCTCTTAGTCCGTGCCAGTTCTGAGCTGAGCATTGAATGGCGGCCGAAGAAACATTTCACGACAGCAAAGCCGGATGGAAGATTCTCTGGAGTCAAGACCCGAGCTTGGATCCTGAGTGCGCGACAAACATCGCCTCTCCCTTTCCATCGCCCAGAGCGCACGTTAGCCAAACCCATTTCCCGATCAAGCTTTAAACGTCCCGTTCCTCAAAGAGCTCTTCAATTCTTATTCCGAAGTTATTAGAATTCTTATTCCGAGGATCCAATTTGCCAACTTTTCTTACCCATATTAATCTATCGACTAGTGGTTCTTGATCTTGGAAACTTGCTGCGGGCAAGTGTATGAAACAGCGCGACACCTTCACGTGTCCCTCTCCAGGACTTTCAGGAACCGAGATAACGGTCCGGACGCAACTCTTCGTATAACAAACGCTATCTCACTGTTAGAGGATCCCAAGAAACTCGTGAGTTTATACAGAAAAGGAAACTCTTCTCGGATTTCCCGACAATGTCTACATGTAATTTTGGGTTATCCCGACGAACACTCTTACGAGGGCCAGAATGATATGCGTTTCCGCTGCCTGATTCCAAAATAGGAACCTGACTCCCTTTCGCCCGATGTATGTGCTTTTTTGATCATGACATTTTGAAACCTCGTTTGCATAGGATTCATCTTAGGACATGGACTGACTCGTGTGCAACGGCTGTTAATACGAATCCCTTCTCCAATGAGTCTTCCAAGGCATCGCTGGAATATTTGCCACTGCAACCAAGATCTGCACAGACGGCGGCTCCAGGAAGGATGACGCCCAGACGCTCTTGCGCACACCGCAGCAATCCTCCTACTCGTAAGAGTTTCATGAATAACGGTCACACACGAGGGTGAGAAGCGCTACCTCCCCACTTGTACACGCGCGACACTTTAGTGCAATACATTTTCAAGACTAGTTGCTTCGGCAGATGAGGTTTTGCACACTACTTAGAGGATTCTGAATTCCGTAGCAACCGTCCTGCATTCTGAAGCAACAAACTCCCTTCATGGTATTACTTAAGCGTTGACATAGGCGTCTTACGTCTGCATTTGGTTCACCCCACAGCGCCAGGTCATAAGAAAATTGTCCCACTAGGCACTCTGACACAAATTCCCGGGGCTCCATGTTCCAAACAAGCTGGAGACCCCTCCTATTTTGAGTTTGAGAGGCCGTAGATTAAAGTTGTTTCGGCCCCAAGGACTCTAATCATTCTCTTTACGAGGTAAAACTCGCACGCGATTCGCTGAGAAACGGCCGGGTGTCAGCTATCCTGAGGGAAACTTCGGAGGGAACCAGATGATAGATGGCTCGATTAAGCTTCTGCCCGTGCACCCAGTCCCGACGATCGATTTGCACATCATAACCGCTACAGATCTCCATCATTGTTTCCTCTGACTTCGACCTGACCAGGCATAGTTCACTATCTTTCGACGTTACCGTAGGGAGTGCGGTACCGTATAGTTACGCGGCCCATCTTCTGTCTGTCGGCTGGAAGGCCGACATTCAGTTTCATTTCGCCTTTAGTTTTACGCATTCCAAAGACACCCGTAGATGTTTGAGACGTTGATTCGTAATTTATGACGGGTCTTGGGAGTGCCCAAAGCTAGCGTCGCCAACTAGGTAATCTGAGCTTTGGCCGGTCCGAATACACCACCTGCTAACAGCTGCCCAGGGCCGGGAAGGACAATAATTACGTACCTCTGGGTAAGAGCTGACCGAGCATGGGGCGTGGTGGACGCATACACATTCGAGAATGGAGTTGCTGTGGCACGATACCATGAATGTACCGTCGGGCTGCCGGCATGGCGACATAATGTCTGCCGCGTGCGCCGAAACGACGCAACCGTTTTCCGCTCGGGCCGTAGACCGACGCACAACGTGTTGCGACGTCATACTTGGAACAAAGTTCAAGATTAAGTACCTAAAATAATACGGATTCCATGTACGTGGAAAGAGGTTTACATTTGAAAACTCAAATTTTTCGTAAATAAATATCGTAACGAATCGTGGTCCTAACGTAACGAATTGGGGTCCTAAGAATATTCTATCCATTACGAGGTTCACAATGATCATCATTTCTTTGTACATAAATATTATCTAATATCATTTATTGAGCTTATGCTGAATTATCACGAAGAAAAGCAACATGAAATGCTGTTACGTATATAATTTCAAAATTGTCCAAATTCATTCTGTCAATATAACATATCAATTTTTCTGTCACATATTATTCTACGCCTAGCGGGATTCGTAATGAACGCCATTTTTTGTATATATTATCTAATATTATTTAACAAAAATGAAATACTACGGTGTTCCAGTACGTGGAATATGGTTTTGCCCATTCAAAATTTTCCACATTCATTCTGTCAATATATCACTTTGAATTTATTGCCTGATAATATGAGCATCATGGGTTTCACAATGACCACTACTTCTTTGTACATAAATATATGATATAATTAATTATCGTGGCTTAGATATTGTGGATTGTAGCAACGTGGAATGTTGTTAACATATGTCAATTCAAAATTTTCAACATTCCTCCAATCAATATGCCATAACGATTTCATTGTCTAATATTATTCTACTTAATCCGAGATTCGCAATGCAAGTCATTTCTTCGTAAATATCATATAATATTATTTAACGAGCCTGAACTATTACAGATTTCCGGTACGTAGATTGTGGTTTACATATGAACATTCCAAATTTTCCAAATTCCTTCTGTCAATATATTATATAGTTTTTATAGTCTAATAGTATTCTACGCATCGGTAGTAGTGACCAACATTTCTTTATACATAAATATCATCTAATATTTTCTATCGAGATTGACGTATTACGGTGTGCTGCAACGTGGAACGTGTTTATACATGTCAATTCGAAGTTTTCCACATTCATTCATATGTTATGTCGATATCATTATCATATTATTCTACGCATTCCGGGATTCTGAATGGACTTCATTTCTTTGTCCGTAAGTATCATTTAATATTATTTAACGAGGTAGAAATATTACAGGTTTCCGGTACGTGATTGAGNATATGTTCATTCAAATTTTCCAATTTCGTTCTGCTAACATATCGTACAGATTTTATGTCCTTGTCACGATTTAAACGAGATATGACACATTCTAAACACAAACAATAAGACTGTACTTGGTTTTAATTTTGTTTAGTTCTTCTTATGTACATTCATTCGTAACTATTGTCATTATAATCCCAGAGCCACTCACACCAGGCCACCATTGCCGAAGACTAATTGTGTGGTGATGAAAGCATAAGAATTATTTAGTGATGTTCGTCACAATCCCCGCTTCTAAGAATTTGCGTCTACGAAGCGAACTCGATGGAATCGCTTTTGGTCATAGCATGCTATTTGGTTGATGCTGAAGTATGATCGTGGACATTTCGAACTTCTGGGATTGCAAATGGTTTTAGATCGTTCTGTGACATGGTGGGGCAAACGCATATGTGTCAACGGTACTAATCATATTTGAGTAATTGTTAGAGGAGATTAATATATTAGGACATTTACTTGTTTTACATAAACTATAAAGAGTTGCTAATACCAGAGCTATGTATCCTAATATTTTAAGTGCCGATAATTCCGTCTGTACTGTATGAATTCTATGAGGGCGTACAAGCGATGTTAACAGGTCGGAACTTTCTTCTAAAGTTTTTAAGTATTCCTTCAAGTTTTTCAATATAGTTGGTGCTTCTTTAAAATGTTCTTGTAGCAATGTTATTTGTTCTTCGAACATATTTACATTTACATTGATCAATTTCGTTCCTCACGTTAAATTTGACTTTCCTGGACTAATTCTCATTATTGAAATTGGTGTCTGTTTAATGCAGGTGTTGGATTCTATCAAATGTGCTGAAATACTAATTCTCATTATTGAAATTGGTGTCTGTTTAATGCAGGTGTTGGATTCTATCAAATGTGCTGAAATAATTGTTTGTATAAGATGTGTTTTACAATTCATATCAGGTGTGGTTTCTCGTTGCGAGATTATATATTACAATATATATTTCGGATGTATTAAGCGTAATATAAGTAACTTGTTCAATTCTGAAGAGTACTAGTTCACAACTGGTTCTTAATTATTTCGGCTTGGTTATGCTGGTTCTTA
>NIPQ01046074.1:0-10532 GCA_002806875.1 Lepidotrigona ventralis hoosana | reverse complement strand
GTTTTTTTTTTTTTTTTTTTTTTGTTTTCAGCTCCGCTCTTAACAATTTCAGCCATTGTTTTGATTTTTAATAGAACGCAGGTACGTACGTACGTACGTCGGCGGGCAAGTTTTGATATCGTTCCGAAAAAAAAACAAAAAGTCCGACGAAATTTATTCGCGCGCGCTTGCGGACGTTCGTGCGCTGATTCGCGGAAGAATCTAAAAAAAAAAGAAAGAAAAAAAACAGAAAAAGAAGAGAAAACCGATCAAAAGTGAGGTCGATGCGTTTAGCTACCCTAGGAGAGGTTCGGACATTGAACCGTGAAATCTATTTGTTCGGTTGGCTCTCTTTCGACTGCGAAGAAAGGAGGGGAAAAAGGGAGAACTCAGGAAGGGAAAATACAACCGCTTCATATAGATTCTCGTCCAAGATCTCTCTCGATATGCTATTTAAATAACGAATTTTGACAGGCGCGACTGCTGTTCCATATTGTTTGCCCGCCGAGCCATTCACGTTACACGCCTGACGATTTAATATTATCATCATATTGTTTATTAATTCGTCGATGTACGTCAGTATTACACAAGTAATTGCATCAATTTTCCACTAAACGATATTACGCGTTTCAAGCGATATAATTATTTTCCCTGCAATAATTACGAAATTACACGTGCAACAATAAACAGCTTGAGCGTCACTCAAAGGTAAGAATGTTTCAATGGAAATTATTCAACGGCTTATGAATTTAATTAAAAGCACCCCTCCCCCTCCCCCCTCCTCTGTTCTCCCACGTCGTAAAAACGACGTAGTAAAAATTGTATGGGATACGATAAACAAAAGGTACGGGAAAGCTTATTTGGCAGATTAAACCGAACACGGTAGTCAATTAAATGAAAGCGACGGACGCCGGATAGACGGAGAAATTCCTTCGATGTCAAACAAAATAATTTAATAAAACGTGACTTTTATTTGATTTATCAGCGGAAAAAGTTATTTCGTTCATATTAATAGAGTCGCAAAAATTGATAGAGAACTCTCTCTGTTTACAAAGATCCAGGGATCCTACAAAGTAAATTAAATTTCTTTTTTTTTTCTCAACAAAGAGAAGGAGCAGTTCGAGGGGGGAAGAGGGAATAAAAACCGAACGTTACTCGATAGTGTTGTTATTGCTTTTGATAGGTATTTGTTTCTATCTTTCGCTCGAAAAGGAAACAGAAAACGTGGANGGAAACAACACAAAAAAAAAAAAAAAAAAAAGAAGGAGAATGCAAAAGAAGAGCTGAAACGAAAGCCACCGAACGTCCATCGCGCAATTAATTCCTTTCAAACTCATTAGGAAACGTTGACAAATATCTCGATGCGCCATTTAAAAAGAAAAAGAAGAGAGAATATTTCGAACAATTTTCTCCCCTCTGAAGTGTCTCCCTCTATTGTGTTTCGAATGTTGTTATCCGCGAGTTCTACAGAAGCAGCAATTTCAAACCTTTAGCGTCGTATCGATTAAAAAAAAAAAAAAGAAAAAAAGGGAAAAGTCACTGTTACCGGCATCACGGCGTCAATCAAATTTGCCATGCGTTCTACGTGTTTCCGCAGCTTCTAGTTACATCAAGAAGTTGCGTGGTAAATTACAATCGCCCCGAAGGGATCGACGATGGTACAAGCCTGTTGCGGTGTGTTGGCAATACTCGCGAACCCTTTCTCGTCGTGCCTTAACCCCCGTACACCCTGTTTAGTTCAAACATTCAAGGAAGAAGCAACGGAGTCGCGAGAGGGATAGAGAGAGAGAGAGAGAGAGAGAGAGAGAGAGGAGGGGAAGAAGGAGACGCAAGACAAAGAGATCTCGAGAGCAAACGAGTCGGAAGGAGACACTCGACGAAGAGTAAAGCGACGTCGAAAACGTATCGTTTCGTGAGTGAAGTTGCAATCGGTAGTTTCAGGGGAATCGCTTCCTACGGCGGAACAGTCGTTTCATGGGTTACCGAATATCGCCATATTCCCATCCTCCAGCCAATCCATTCGAATCTTCTGAATTTCTGGTAAACACGGGCTCTGCGTTCTTCTCCATTGTGTCGTACGTGGAAAACGCGTTCACGTTTCGAAAGAAAGTTCTTCATTTTCGTCGTACGGGATTGATATATCGGCTTGGACGAGATCAACAGTTCGAGTCGAATTGGCAGCGGAGCCGGGGCGATGCTAATTTCAAAGCACGCCGTGTCTATTCGCAGTGTTTTCCCCGATGGTTGCATCGATCAGCTTAATCGAAATCGAGCCGCGTAGAACAAATGTTTGAGCGGAAATTTCGCAAACAAGTTTCAATGGCGCGGGCGAGCCGCGAGGAGCCACGCGGTGTTGTTTCGAATTTAGTTTTACAGAGATTTCGCGGCGCGGGCTTACGATGTCGCAATAATATCGCGAATAAATCCTCGCCGTTGCGCAAAGAGCACGGCTGGCAAAGCCCGGCGGACGCTCTTTCCTGTTTGTACTAAACAACACAACCGAAACGGCCGGCTGAAATCCAGTCGGGGAAAAAAAAGTTTGCACGCGGATCAAGTCACGGCCCGACGTGCCAATTCACTCTCGAGCGGCTGGACGCGTCGCACGCGCCAACTTTACATACACGAAGCCTGTTGATATCAATCGGAACGAATTTGCCGGGCAACGCGTATTACCCATCGGCGTTGTATTAATAATCGTCGAACCGCTCCAGTTCTTTCAGAAACTTCCCTCTCGGCTCTCTGTCTGATCTGACTTGCGTCTACGTACTTGCTCGAGAAATTACTTTTCGATCTTATCTTTTCGACTTCATCTTTAGGAAAAAGAAAAGAAGAAGAAGAAGAATCACGTCCAGCGGCCCCGGATAAAACGTCCAATTGTTCGAGCGGTGATTACGCCCGGGGAGTGGGGCATTTGTTTCGCGGCCTGAAATAAGAGGCAAGGAGAACAAGGTGCGGTGGCTGTCAACCCTTGAGCAATTTTAAATGCAAATTAAAGTATTGGTCCTGTTGGCCGCCGCCTGCTCCGGTTACAGTGAACAGCGCCGCCGGTAGCAAGCCGCCTAGCCTCTACGATGCATTTGCATATTAAGTGGCCGCGACCCAATAACACCCCCGTGCCGTTCAACCCCACCTCCCGTCGAGCTTCACTGAATTTCACGAGCTTCGTTCGCCTCCGTCCCTTCTCCGTCCCTTGCCGGATATCTCGTCGAGTCAGTCAAAAATCAAAGTCTCCCCATCACCGAACCAACATCCGTAATTACACGTAATTATGCCGACCGGCGGCATATTTGAAAATGCCTTGCAAATTGCGAAAAAGCGTCGTCGCGTCGTAACGTGCTAACTTGGAAAGACTTGGAAAGATTGGAGCAGTAATAGTAGTAGTAGTAGTAGTAGTAGTAGTAGTAGTAGTAGTAGTAGAGGTCTACTCGCTGTATTAAATTTGGTTCAACGAATTCCAGACGAGTATCTTTGAGAAATCGAACAGACGCGGGTAATTATCGACGGAGCAAGACGCGCCTCCTTCGGTTCCTCCGACGAACGAGCAAATCCGCATTCACCGCCGATCTATTTGAAAAATTCCTCCGAGCTGAAACAATCATAGCCAGTCCATTCCGGTTCGTTTAAAAAGCGAATGCTGCCACCCTGCCCCGCCCACCTTCGTCAGTTCTTCTCTCGCGAAGAAAGTCCCCTGCGGAGACGATCCTTCTTTAATTAAAACAAGATCCAAATTAATTCCCATCAAAAACAGAGAGCGCGCCGCTTTGATGCTCCTCGCTACAGGGATTATCTTTGTCCCAGGGGTAACTTTCTTGGTTTTGCCACCAAAGGAGGAAGACAAAAAGCTAGAGAAAGAAGGGACGCGCTGGGTGGAGACGAGAGTCGGAGCAGAACGGGGAAACAGGACGAGGCAAAAGAATCCAGAACATTTTACACCGCCTCGGGCCGAGTTTCGTCGCTTACGCAAAATAAACTTCGACGAATGGCCTTGACGGTCCTCTCTCTGCAAGAGGTAAACCTCCGGATGCGGACGAAGAGAAAGAAAAATCGAAAGAAACTCGGCAGCGACTCGGCAGTAAGCGGGGGAGAAGCAAAAATTAAAAGGAGACAAACAGAGAGAGAGAGAGGAGCTAAAATGGCCTAGTACCAGAAGGGGGTAAAAAAAAAAAGAAAAAAAGAAAAAAGATAGGTCTCTTGCGGTACATTTGGCCTTTATTGAATATAACGCGTGGTAGAACCTCAACTGTGGCTTTCCAAGACTGTCGTACTTCCCTTTGTCACTGTTTCGACTCTCTCTCTCTCTCTCTCTCTCTCTCTCTCTCTCTTCTTCAGCCTTTCCTCACCCTTTTGCTTCCCGTCCGTCTGGCATAGACGCTATGGTTATTACACCATGCTGGTTTATGGCATTTTTGCGTGCATTTAGACAGTTTTTCTCTTCTTTTCTCTTTTTCTTTTTTTTTTACCCTCCCTCA
This sequence comes from Lepidotrigona ventralis hoosana, assembly GCA_002806875.1. Classification (NCBI taxonomy): domain Eukaryota; kingdom Metazoa; phylum Arthropoda; class Insecta; order Hymenoptera; family Apidae; genus Lepidotrigona; species Lepidotrigona ventralis. The sequence continues at coordinate 6,084 of NIPQ01046074.1, read as the reverse complement.
CGTTGGTCTCCTAGCTCCGTCGAAGACTCTAGCTACACGTTCCTTTCGTTTGTTCTTTCGTTAATGGCCTCGCTCGAGAACAACATCGCGACAGCGTACCATCTGCGTGTCTCGTTATCGGAGATGGTAACTCCGTTACCATATTTCGCCTTTATCCTACGTTTCGTTCTCTATCGAGAGAAGTCTCTATCGCGAGTATTCTAGTTCGGTTTTCGTCGCGTGAAATTCCAGAGACGGGATGAAGGAGGGGGGTGTCGTTCGTTGGGACCATTGCGACAAGCATCGAGANAATTCCGGAAGAAACGGACTTTTCCAACAGTTTTTTCAGCGGCAAGAAGATTAGAACGATTGGCTGACGATTAATAATTAATAATTCTCTCGTCGAAGCAATTCAGAACCGGGGGACTGAAGCGTGGCCGATGCACGGCAATGGGAAACTTGCAATAATAATAATAATGCGAGAGAGGGAGAGAGAGAATAGTATTCTTCCATTCTCTTATTTCTGCTTTTATATTCCGTCCAGCCACGTTTCTCCCAGCGGCGCCTTATTATTCATGCGCCTTTAAACGGTCCCGCATGGCGGGGCTGTTGGAGAAATGTTAAACGGCTTCATCGACCGCGGACGATGAATTTCATTGGCTTCATCAGCGGCATAGATGAACGAAATTAAGCGCAAACAGCTAAACGGGGAGCACGCGCGCGCGACACGACAGCTAGGTGGAAATAACGTTCGTTTCGTCGTTTGCCGCTTGGCGAGCGTACCTACACCGCCCCCATACGTACATACATACGTACGTACGTACGTTTTGCACCATGTGTTACAACAGGCTTTTGTTCGCATACGTTTAGAATATAAATAACAGGCGAAACCGCGCACGTTGCGCGTGATGCTTTTACAAACACGCGTCGTGCTTTTACAAGGTGCATCGCGACGCATCGTCGTCGCCAGCCTATCACCGATTTTCGCTCCTCTCTCCATCTCTCTCTGTTCGTTCCAAATTCGTCTCACTTCCCCGGCGAATCGTTGTTATCGCTGTTTGCGTCGAGTAGCTTAAACGGCCGCTGTAAACGTCGTTACGCTCCGATGCTTGCACATTCAACCACATTTTTTCTACAAGTGCGAGTCCCGTTCAATTGCAAAAAATATATTTCGACGAACTAGTTTGGTAGGAGATCGCCAGAGACTACGAGTCTTCAAGTTGTAAAGTAACTGATTGTAAGTATCGACTGGTCAGAGGTTCGCGTACAGACCTCACCTCAATGATCCTTCACTACGACTAACAACGAGTCGAGAAATCAAGATTGTTCTTCAAAAACTCACGAGCAAAGTTACGGTTGATAACTACGGTGGCCAGTTGTTAAGTCGCGAAGCATCGAAATTCCAAGAATACGATAACACGAGCGTAGCCCAATTTGCCGAAGCGGAGGCAAGGTATTTAGGCTAAATTGTGTCTCTTCTCTCGTCGCACTTTGAAAACAGATTTTGCGATTATCGTTTTCTCCTCCGTTTCTCCCTGCTCGAAAATAATCCAGACATTTTTTTCTGCTTATTATTCTTGCCCCCTAAGAATCGACTAAACAAAATATTTCTAAACGAATTGCTAAACAAAATATTTCTGCCTGTTATCGCGTCTACACTTTCCTTAATCCTTTGACTACGAAATATATACGCTCTTATAGATTTATCGACACACACATACGTCCTTCAAGTTTTTCTTACTAGAACACATTTAAATTGAACTAACGTAGGATTTAGGAATATTAGCAACTATTTCAATGTTCGCGTATTTTTATTAATATTTTTTATTAATTTCGCTGTTCTCGTATCATCGCATCGTGAAAATTGTTGACGCGTACGAACTTATTCCTTTGCTGTGTATATATAAGTGTTTATTTATTTCAATTTCTGATTGGTTATTTTTCTAAATAACATATAGCGTATCCTGCAAATATTTGGCTAGACGAAAAAAAAAAAAATGCGTGGTGAAACAATTGCGACTGACATGCAACATATCGTACCGTATAAGAGAGTGCGCCGCGGTCAAAGACTGTAACCTTAATGTACAAAATTTATATTCTTGTTTCCTACTTACCCCCAACAGATAAACTTCAAATGTAGTTTCCAAAGCTTAAAAAAAAAAGGAAGAAATAATTTTCACTGTTCGCGAAACTCCCTCGTTTCCTCCTTTTGTTGCAGCCCTTGCGTTCTTGGGGGTCGGACCACCGTGATATTCTACGACTAGTTTTTGTGTGTGTGTGCGACGAACAAATGAAAGATAAAAAGAAACCGAAGAAAAGAGTCGGACAGACGTGGAGATCTGGAGATCGCGTCGAAGGGGGTGGAAAATGTAGGCAAAGCCGTATCGGCGTAACGGTATCAGGTTTTGTGAGACGGTTAGATCAGAATACATTGCAAAATGCAACCAACCCCTCGAACGTAAAACGTGACAGACCGTTGCATTTCAAGCTGAAAGGGTAATTGACGTTTCGGTCGAATTCCAATACGGCGAGTTCCAGTCCCTCTCCTTTTCCCTCCTCCCTCCTCCCTCCCTCCCTTCCACCCCTTCCCCCGTCTATTTTTCTCCCTTCCTTTTTTCGAATTTCGCGATCGCTGACTGATGGACGAATCGAACGCGCGTATCCTGTAGATTGCAGATTATGCAACCTGGCTCGGCCAGTAACCGGCGTGTACCGTGCCAACCTGCCGTTAATTAATTTGCGACGCGGCTGTTACGTTAATGCCTGGATACTCCGATAATTTTGCAGGTTTTACTCTCCAGCGCTTGTCCCCACCCCCCGCGCTTTTTTCCCTCCTTTCCTTCCTCCGATTGCCGTACGTACAGATAGAGAGAAACGACAAACTATACAGGGTGAATAGAAAGAAGGTAGTTCCTGATAACTTCCTGATAACTACGGTCGAAAAGCTAGCAAACGTTTCAAACGTTACGATGAGAAATGCTTGTGAAAATACATCCGGGGATCTTTGAAAGAGCACTCGATTCTTTAATACAGAGGTGTCAAGCATGCATTGGAAGTCCACCTAAGCATCTCTAAAATTCTAATGCCCCACTCCTGTGTCACACGTAATTCATATTGTTCAAAGAAATGAACGTTTGACATGGAGAAATCGCCAAATAGAAAAGGCCATTCAAGCTCTCGACGAACACGACGTCCAAATTAGAAATGAGAACTCAGTTTCGAATTGCCTCCCTAGAAAATCAAATTGAACCATGGATTTACACACGGTACAACGAAGCTTCGTTCAACCAAAGAAACAAAGAATCGTCTCCAACTTTGAAACTATGAATTTTTCGACTCACGTTTATGAAGATATCTTTTTTTTTTCGCGTGTTTCACAGCGAGCGAAATCTATCTAGAAGTTGCGAACTCTTCTTTCTATTCACCCTGTACACGACTTATTCTCCAAATAACCATCTGGCAGCTTGCAACCGTTTGGTCCCCGAATTTTTTCCTTTTTCTTTCTTCGCTCTGTCCGCGCCGATAATTAATTAACATTGGCAACGCTCGGCCCTCGAGGATATCTGTATCCTATATATGATATCTGTATGAGTGAAACAGAAGGAGTGAAACACGGAGCTATACGCTTGCATATACGCGTATTTCTCGCCACCAGGAGAATTGAACGTCGCGGTGGCCCGAGCCACTGCATCGAGTCCGATGCAACGATGTTCATTTATAAAAGCAACGGCAAGTCAGATTTTCAGCGCAAAGATGGCGGAATAGCGATGAGGGAACAAGACCGTTCCGCCCGTGTTCTTCAATGCGGCCGGATCAAATAAAGGAAGTTACACGCAAACGTATGGCATAACAGTATCGAGTTTTTCTCCACTGTCTGGATCAGAATGCAGCCTTGCCCCGAGCGCATACGTGCAGTTTGCACGTATACGTGCCCGCGTCTCTCTCACCCTGTGTATACCGACGGAAAAACTATGCGCGATCGCAGTCGGACAGAGTTTCTCAACGTCGATAGTCGCGACGATGAGGCTGAAGATGCAACTCGTTTCAACGCGAATTTCGAATAGCTTGCAATCGCTGCGCGATCGAAACTTTCTTACGAATCTTCTGCAACTTTTTCGATCGCGTGGGATCACGCTGCTTTGGCCAAAGCCAAGTTTGGTAAAGGAAGGAACCGAGTGAAACAAATGTTACGTATTTGGAGGTGGTTGGTGAGCAACTTTCTCCTCCTCCGATCGAGGAAGGACAATGGAGGAGAAAACGATGAGTGAGAAGCTGGCGGACCACGGTATAAAATATCGGGAGAAACGAGCCGGCCTGAATTATTTCACGTGGACGACTCGGCTCGAGGATGGGACTAACAAACGCGCAAGCGAGACGAGACGAGACGAGACGAGACGAAACGAAGCAACGTCTATGGTCGTGGACGGCAGACGGCACGTGATAACCACTGATCGCCGGACAGCCAAACAATAAAGGCTTTCGTACAAAGCCGAACGGCATTCCTATCCATTCACACATGCAGCAAGGTCCTTTGGACAATGCCAAAGCTCGCAAGTCCTGCACACTCGCCGGGCTCGATATTAAAATACTTGAGCATATTCTTGACGAGTCGCGAGACTTAGGCGCCGAAAAGCTCAAGGCAGCAGCAGCAGCAGCAGCAGCAGCCACGTCCTCTCAAAGAACCCAGCCAGCTTCCCGGGAAGAATCCTTTTGCTACCGATACCGAGAAGAAATTCCACGAATTCTGCGCCAAGACGTTGTCGCAACAACACCGTTGCCTCTTTCCCGATCGAATCCTCTTTGATACGTTCTCGCTTGCCTTGCCCCGTATCATCCGTGAAATCTGCTTATACCTTTCTCGCGATTCTCTCGCGATTCTTTCTCTTCACCGGGAATCGCTCGCCGGGATTTCGTGCGTCGGAACTTGCGTCGCTAGGCCAGTCTTCGACCAACACAGCGTCTCTGTGTAACGATATTCCATATCAAGAACTTGTACACTATGTACGAGACCAACGACTTCAAGGATAAATGGAACGACAGAAGTCGAACGAAGATCCCCAACGTAGGAAATGAAATTCTAGGTTTTATAACACCAAAATAACCCGTAAACACCTAATCGAGAAGACTGACCCTCCCTTCTGCGACAGATGTATGAACGCGTAGACTTTGAGTGCACAGAGAAGAAAGAATTTCCATCGAATCAATCCTACTGATAATCGCTAATAACCTCGATGTCGACGCGATTTTAAATCTGTACACAAAAAAAAAAAAAGAAAAAGAAGAAGAAAAAGAAATATCCGTGATACACTTCGACTCTTTTGCCAAAAGCTTCCTACGTTTATTAGCGCGCCGCGTCAATAATCTTTTTCAAGTTTTCAGCTTGCCGTTTGCGGACATTCCTTTCCTTTTCCTTTTTTCCCCCTGTCGTCGTTCATTAGGCGTGCAACCTCGCAATGCACCGGTGCAACGAAATATTTCCACGACACGTAGAACGTGTTCGAGCGCTTTCATTTCCGATACGTGNGTTAAAAAATTTTGTTTCAAAAAAAAAAAAAAAGAAAAAAAAGGGCTGTGAAAAAGAAACTTGTACCGCATGTTGTACCATGCTTTTCAATAAACCGAATAAAGCTGTGAAACTCCGATAACCGGACCGGTCATTATATTCCATTTACAATAGTTTTCTATTCCGGCGAAAGCGTCGAGGATCAAGAGAAATTTTTCCCCCAATTTTTTTCTTTTTTTTTTCCAAGTTTTTGTTTCTCCTTTTTTTCGAATCAATTTCCTCGCAGTTTATACAACGTTCAGTTACTGCTGCAGAAAAATCGACGGGGATATTATACGCGACATATATATACCTACGCACGAAGGTTTGTTTTATTCCGCTGCTTTTTCACGGATGTTTCGTCGAAAAATTAATCGAGAAAATTGCTCATCCTACGTGGAAAGCTCTTTACAAGCGCGGGGAAATCATCGTTCGCGCCGAACGTTAATCAAGCTCCGATACGATTTAACGTTCTACGAAAATTAATTTGAACAAAAAAAAAAAAAAAAAAAAAAAAAAAAAAAAAAAAAAAAAAAAAAAAAAAAAAAAAAAAAAACAAAAAA
>NIPQ01046036.1:0-10288 GCA_002806875.1 Lepidotrigona ventralis hoosana | reverse complement strand
TGAGTGCGTGTGGTAGCAACCCCCGGAAAGGGTGGAAGAAGAGAAGAAGAGCGCGCGAGTACCGACTTTTGACAGGCGCAACACGCACGCGGTCTGAGGGCGTGTGCATAAGTGTCATCGAGTAGAGGCGCGTGTCGGTCTCATGCTCGGCCTTGCCCCAGCCACCCCCGTCAAACGTCACCCCCACCAACAGCCAACGCTCGCTGCGCGCGTCCTCGCGATTTTCGCGCGCCACGCGCGACCCCAACCCTCGCAAGCAGCGCCTGTTTAACCCTCGAGGCCAGTCTCCACGGCTACTCGAAAGACTCGCTGTTAATTGCGAACGTGGATCTCACGTGTGATTTACCGATAAGGGATGATTCTTCGACTAGAATTTTCACAAACAGAAAACACCTTTAACTTCTCGCTTAGAAGGTCTTACTTCGTGGACTTTTTTCTATATTGTAGAAAACGACTTTGGTTGGATTTTTTTACTATCACAGATCATCGAAAATTTAGTGCCTGAATTATTTACAAGGGCAATTATATGCTGGTGTTGATCTCTCGTACTGAAATTCAATTCCAATTAATTATGAGAAAAGACTGCACGAGAAATTTATCCCGAAACCTAACACTATTAATAATAATAATTTGTTCTGTTAATAATAATTGTTATTATTTCCGTCTTATCACCTATTTGGTGATGTACTCATTGTTAGGCCAGGATGCAGAATTTTGTGCATTTTAAAATTTTAAAGGAGTTAAAAACAATTTATTTTATCTATTGTATTATAATTTTCTACTTTGGATTACAGGTATTTTTTATACATTCTACTTCTAACTCGAAATTTTCCACAAATAAAATCCACATTCTAGTTCATTAATCTAATTAATTTAACATTCAAGTATATGATTTGGGCAAAAAGTTATTCAAGCATATGATTTGGGCATTTTAAGGGAAATTTTCCGAATTAGAAGTTTAACACTAAACGTACCAAGCGGGGTCAAATGACCCCTTTCCAAAATTTAATTATACTTTGAATAAAAATATATGTTTGAGTATTTTATTAGAAACCAGAAGTTATGTTGCAAATTAAATTTCCTTTAATAAATTAACAATTTCTTTCTAAAAATCAACGTTCATTCGTAAGGGGTCAAATGACTCCTTTCCAAAATTTAATTATACTTGTTAAATATATTTGTAAAAATATAATTTAACAAGTATAATATATACTAGTCTACTATTATAATTTAACAAGTATAATATATATTTATATTTGTAAAAATATATGTTTAAGTATTTTATTAGAAATCAGAAGTTATGTTGCTTAAATTATTTCCTTTAATAAATTAAGAATTTCTTTCTAAAAATCAACGTTTATTCATAAGGATAATATAGCGATCAAATGACCACTTATGGTAAGATAGGTATATGTAAAATGCCGTTTAGGTACGTTTAGTGTTAAATTGAGAATTTGGAGCTGCAGAGTTTAAATTTAAGAAGAACATTGTGCGTGCGTTTTTTGTTTTTCTTTTTCCGATGAAAGAGAAGATTTTCGAATATTATGTACGCGTAGTAAGTAGACGGATGAACTAATCTGCGAGTAGAGGGGTCAGAACGAACCCTTAGTCGCTCACACCCTAACGCGTCTCTATGATTGCCCTTTTTTGATACTTTTGTCCGATGTTTCTTTCGATGCTTAAATAACACTCAAAGCGTACTATTGTTAAACGACTAACGTTCAGCGATATATAAACCTGATATCTGAGAAAGAAAGTTCATTTTTATTCCACGATTAGTTAAAAATTCTAAGTGCCACAGCGTCAACTTCTTTCCTTTTTACGGGAAAATATTAACATTTTAAAATTGAAGGAAGGATTTGAATTTATATATATATATATAGTTGCAATATAAATTGCATATTTCCATAGATACGTACGTACAACGAGAGAGAGAGAGAGAGAGAGAGAGAGAGAGAGAAGTTCGGAGAACATGACAATTGCCATATCTCGCGGCGGAAAGTTACACGATCATGTTTTTTTGATCGCGACACGACAAGAAGTCGGTGGTCTATCTTCATTTGCCTGAGATCAGAAGGGGCTAGCATGCCAATAAAACCGGCTATCTCGATGGTGGATTGTGTATCTGTGTTCTATGCCCCAACGTCACCCCTCTTTCGAACCGAAACTTCCTCTCGAAGAAGGGAAGATCACCTATTAAAACCCAATGGGATTATATTCTTAGAACGTATTGACGAAATTTATACAAACCGATCTATACGTTTGTCTCTCCGATAAATAAACATACAGATCTAACTTAGATACGATGAAGTAGTCGTAAAACAGTCATAAATATGCTAATCTTGCAATTTTATATTTCCGTGAACATAATTAAAGAAAGAGAATTGAAACAGCCATCTGTTCCTCTTTCCAAATGTTTTTATAATATAATATAATTGTTATTATCAATTTATTTCTAACTTTCAGAAGAGTTGAAATGAAATTTAGTAGCCTTCGTTGAAACATCAAATTCGATCGAACGTCCTCCAATATAATTTTAATTACAAATTATGTACTACTACGTGCTACTGTAATCGAGGCGCACATAAAAAAGTGATTAAAATTTTCCCATATCTTTTGGTCGAGAATGACTTTCGATTGTTACGTCTTACGAAGAATCTATGGAGAAACTTTCACCGATCTGATAACGAAGCACGGCCGAGCAACAACTCATTAGCAAACTGGCGATACTTTTCCTACGAGAAAGAAAAAAAGTGAAGCGTAGCCTGGTTACGCTAGATTTTGTAACGCCATAACCGGCAACTGGTCCGGCAGCTGGCTGGAAGCATCGAAGTTCTCTGCGTTCCTTTTACGAAGACGTTCCTTTATGCCATACTTTGACGACACGGCGATGCTCATTGCCACCGACGACGTACACGCTGCATAAGTGCTAATGAGCGGTTCTTCTCTTGCATTTCCATCCTTTCCTGCTACTCTCGATCGATCGTCCATCCAACCGCAGAATTCTAACTAGACAAATTGTCTCTCTCTCTCTCTCTCTCTCTGCCTCTAATTTCAACGTTTCTCTGATTTTCTTCAGAAAGAAGAAAGAGCTGTTAATATGGGGGATTGAAAGTAATTAGAAGGAACGAGCTTAATGGAAAATTAATTTCCCACACACACGCGGGCAGAAATTGTGTAACAGGTTGATTAAAAATAGTTCCGACAACTAACAATTATTGCTCGAGTAAGTTAATGCCCAGTTAGAAAAAAAAAAAAAAACGTGTACATGCGTAGAGATTATATGATCGTAGATGTTGTTGAACATTATACGTAAGCGTGGAAGGTCGAGTGTTTATTGCATCGACACGGTGGGACATTAATCATCTATAATTGGATTACATGCACGTGGAAATTGTGCTCGGCTTGTGGATATTCGAATACATTCTGGAATGTTGTTCGCGGTATTTTCCGCGTTTCAAATCGAATTAATTAACACGCGCGTGTAATAATCAACGGTTACATGTTTCACTCGGGTTAAATAGTTTCTCCGATTTCGTTCCATGTCTAGTAATTTATTAGCACAGACATGTTACACCCATAGAGTCGTCGACGCCTTTTACAGAGTTCTCAATATTTTGAATAAATTATCTCGCTTATTCAAATGATCCGAACGTGTTTGCAAATTCTTTAGAAACAAAATCTTATGAATTTGGTGCGATCAAATTCAATCAGAAAATCTTCGTACATCATACGTTGGAATTTATTTCGAATTTTCAACGAGAAACTGTTCTCTTCTTTTCTATAGGGTGGCCTACTGAAAAACTGAAGGGTTTGAAAAAGTCGTAACTTGTTCGTCTTCAATCTTTCTTTCGTTTTTCACGCGTAATACTGAAAAAAATCCATTAATTATATTTCCAAATAAAAAATAATAAGAAATTGAAAAACAACGTGTGTTTGTAAAAGTTTTCGTATAATATCATTCAGTCTTTCAGTGGTCTTACATAAATGTTATTTATTCACTATCTATGCAACGTTAATAATAAATTTTAATTTGTTATTTGAAGATTTATCAGATTGACCGTAGGTTTCGTTTTTCCAACCTAATTTGTCTCTTGGTGTCAGACTGACACAATAAAATAAAAATGAATATAATGAGCAAATGTCTTTAATCAATAAACTGCCTAAATAATAAATTTATTGTTATTAATAAAAATTACTGTTACGATTATTATTTACAATAAATAATAATTCAATCACACTAATCCCACTTTTTTGTATAAGTATTTAATTTCGTGTCAATCATATCTTATTTCCATCTTTCTCTTCATCTGCACTCGGTTCAAAGTTACAGAAAAGTAGTATTGAATAGCATGCATAATTGTTGCACGATAATTATATGGTAAAGGATCTTGAAAATAATACAATTGAAATTAACATACAGGATCTTCCTCGTAACAAATATTAAATATTATCTGCAGCTCCGGTGACAAAAATCTATGCTACATGTTAAAAAACGCAGACGACGTAGAACTTTTTTTTTAGGTAAACGTATCTAACTACAACGAAATGATACAGTTTCTTTTTTTCTAAGAAAAATTATACCGAGAGACAAGTTAAAAACAAGTTCTACGTATAATTTTTTCTAAGAAAGATCCAGGAACAAATTCTTCGTATCGGAGATATCAACCCCTTGCGTTGGCAACTGGTTCGCGGACCATAACGAGTGACCAAACCATATACAATAATACTAAGAAGTTACTAGGAAGTAATAAGTTAATTTTTTTGTTTTGCCTGGGTTATATTTAAATATACTTAAAACTGAGGAAATATTGCAATTTTGGGACCAAGAATTTTCGACATGCGTGGCATGGTTATTCCAGCGGAAGAGAGGTTAACTTCTTGCATTGGCAACTGGTTCGCGGACCATAACGAGTGACCAAACCATATACAATAATACTAAGAAATTACTAGGAAGTAATAAGTTAATTTTTTTGTTTTGCCTGGGTTATATTTAAATATATACTTAAAACTGAGAAAATATTGCAATTTTGGGACCAAAAATTTTCGACGTGCGTAGAGAAGGTTAATCTCTTGCGCTAGCAACTGGTTCGCGGACCATAACGAGTGACCAAACCGTGTACAATAATTCGTTGCTTTCTTTTCGAACTCGTCGGAACGATATCACTGGATAGAAATTATTACTACAAAGTGATTTATTATTTTGTCTGGGTTATATTTAAATATACTTAAAACTGAAGAAATATTGCAATTTTGGGACGAAAAGTTCTCGACGTGCGTGGCACGTCGTTCCAGTGCAATGTAAAACTCACAGAAACAACAACCCCGATCCAGGCGAGGTCATTCGAATCATCGGCAGAGAGGAACCAACCAACGACAAGTAACATTCCCTCTAAGCTCGGAGCGCGGTGTAAAAATGGTTTTGGAGTTGGTCGGTGTGCCCGGTGGCAAAAAGCAGCTGTTCGCGGGGTACACGGTCGGTGAATCGAACACGGGCGGCGTGTGTGCAGACGGCGAAACGGGAAGGGAGGAGCGAAGGAGGCAAAGAAGAGGCTGGACAGCGCCTCGAGAGGGTTTCAACGAGGGGGGGCAGAAGTAAGCAACCGATACCAAATTAAATGATAGGACGGCGTGCGCGCCGCTACCGGAGACCTGTCCTCATTCCAGCGCCATTTTCGGAAAAACAGCATTTCATTGCCGCTCTCCAGGCTTCGACCGACCGTCGAAGGGGGGGGGGCACGAGGAGGGTGGCGCAAAGGAAAAAAGCTGAAAAAACTGAAAGAACCAGGACAGAGATACAGGATAAAGGAAACAGATAAGAAGGAAAGTGAGCGATAGAGAGAGAGAGAGAGAGAGAGAGAGAGGGACGTACATAATCGCGGACAATGCGGCCCATATACGGTCCAAAGCCATCGGCAAAAAGTTATTTGTCAATTAATACACGCGTACCGCCGGTGGTAGTTATTCGCCATGAATACGCATGGAGTACAGAAGCGGGGAGGCGAGGAAGCGAGGAACAACGGTGGCTTAATGCTGTCGCATTACGCTGATGAAGAAGAAGCCAATCATAGGGGGATCTTTCACTGCGGCGGCGGCGGCCGATGGCGAAAAACATGACGAATCCGAGCGGATCGGTGGAATCGTTTCTAGAAGAGCACACGGCCACTACAATGGAATGCTTTGACCGGATCCGATGCTCGTTCAAGATCCTACGGGACAGGATGGATCTTGAAGCTGCCCCGTCAGCCTGTGATCCAACGCTGTCGATTCGCCACGCATTTTTAGCAGCGTGCCGCACAAAGCGCTCACGAAATTGGCTTCACCGCGATACGCGTGTCCCCCCGCCGTGCCCTCTCTCTTCCCTTCGATCCTCCTTCGATCCTCTTACGTCAGCCCGGTTTTCTGCCCGGTTCATTCGCGCGTACCTCGATCTTAACCTGTTATAACTCGTCGTTACGGTGCTGTTATCGGTTGTTATTATTATTATTATTATTATTTCGTTCGTTGTTTTTTTTTTTTTTTTTTTTTTTTTTTTGTTTGTTTTTTTTTTTTTTTTTTTTTTTTTAATGGAGCTTCACTAGCTTGCGAGATCTATAGGTATTAAGTCTATGTTTTCAATCAAACGATTATACCTGTCAGGTGAAATGAATAAACGAAACGAACTTTCACGTTTTCTCGACGGTTCAATAATTTTATAGATTTACTATTATTTAGAATGTAGAAACTTTCGGAATGATATTGTCACAGTTTCTTCTTTGAGTTACACGTAAGGAAGGATGCTTTTAATATCTCGCAAATGACGGATCGATTGATCATTCACGATATTTATCATACGTCTTTTTAATATTGAATACACATAGTCTGTGCCAAACTTGTTTAATATGATTGTTTAATCTGATTAAATATAAGATAAAATTTCATAATTGATGTTGACTTGTTAAAGCGAAGTCATAGACTTGATATAAAGATTTCATATATTATAACTGAATCATTATATTAAATCAACATACTATGTTTACATTAGTAACAGTGATTTCTTATACTCATTCCGTTTTAAATTATATTGTGAAAACAGTTGAGAGATTACAGTTTCAACACAGTTAACTAATTTATAAATATATAACTTCCAGTCAAAAGTTCAGATACACTTACGAAGTTAATACAAATTTTAATTAATTAAAAACTTATGTTAAAACTAATTAATTGGAAAGAATTATTTTTTCAATTCACTTCACATCGTTACTTTATTCGAGACGTTAGATCATAAAAATCTCATATATTCAATTGTTATAGGACTGTAAGATATTCATCATATTATAAATACAATATATATAGAGCAGCATTTCAATTTTCATGTCATCTATCGAAGTTTTCAAGTTATTTTGCTTTCAATAGAAAGATCGACGTACGTATCATTGCTCTTTATAGTTCTTTCGAACAATCTGAACAGATCTCTACATATATTGCGCTGCATATGAATGTAGAATTCTAATTAATGAACCCTCTTGGTATCTTGCAATTTTTCTTCACATCGTGTAGAAAGCGTCGTCCGTAGAAATACAGGATATGTAAGAATCTCGCTAAGACGCCTTTCGTTGGGAATATAATAATATTATAATTTTAAATATTTTAAATAATTTCGTTGAGAATATTTTGTAAGAACGTAAGGCGTCAGTAGGGAAATAAAAATGTTCAGAAAAATTATTATTAATCACTTGGAATATCAATTGAAAATCAAACTGAAGCCTTGAAAAAGAAAAAAAAGAAAAGAAAAAATTGTCCAACGATCGCGTAAATTGTTCATTTATCTTGTTTACTTGACGGACAACCTGGCAAACCTGGTGATAATTTTCAAGTGTGTAATTTTCACGATGGTGGTTCCAGTTTCACTATTTTCCATTAAAGATGGAGGGAGAGGGGCAAGAAGAGCGCGCGATTATATTAATTAGCGAATACCGTGAAACGCCGAAGAGAAAATCCGCCACGTAGGAAATATATATCGATGACGGGGCGAAAGAAGCCGGGAATGCAAAAGGCCGCGGGCAAGGGATGGCGGTTTGGCACATTTTTTGAATCGCAGGAATGCCGATACAAGCTATTAGAGGGAGAGAAGCCCGTGGCTTCTTACGCGGAATCGTTAACCTCGGCATCGGCTAGCCAACCGATAAAAGACCGATCGTCAGGATGGACGAGCTCGGAATTAATGAATCCGGCGAACGGATGTAAAACTGTCGCCCTGGCTAACTGTCAGAAGAAACGGAAACACCGCCAGGGAGTACGAGATCTCCTTGTAACGATAGTTTCGCGTCCCCAAGCTGCACTGGCCATCGCTTTTACACGCCTGTTTCACCGATTTCTTTCCTTCGCCCCGTCCTACGTGGACAGACTATGCGACATCTCCTCTGGAACCGTTCAAATCGTTCTCAAGTTCAATTAGGAAACGGTGGTTTCTTAGCATCAACAAGTATCATGCAAATGCCACCTTGATTTACACAGAATCGCGTTGAATTCCCCAGTTTTTAACAGTTGCAATTTGCTTCGTGCTTTCTTTTGCAACGCCTTTTACTTACTGTGTTAGTTACTTTGCTGATCAATCAGCGTTGACGATCACTTTAAACGAACTGAATGTATTATTTAATGTTATTTATAATGTTGTGAGACGACGTGTTGTGAGACGACGTGTTACGAACAAGGGTATTCGTGTAATTTTAATCTTGTTTACATTTGAAGGAAATAAATAGAAAGTTGGTAGAGATAAGTAAATTTACTTAGTTCACTTCGTTCAAATAATTTATTAATTAATTGGTCGAAATTAGAATCTTCGAATCAATAATCATTCGCGTATAAATCTTAAACGGGCGAAACTAGTCGAATCGGTAAGTTTAGTTTCATTCGATGTCATTTCAACATGTATTAATTCTTAGTTCAAGAAAAAATATTTCTGTACGCAATTGGAAAATAACATTTCACGTGTGTCTTAAAGTTACAAATAGTTGCAAAGTCATGAAAGATATATATATATATTGTAATTAAAATGCGGACTTGTGTATTTATGGATTTAAACGTGAAAAATTGTAGCGCATCATGTAAATATATTTAGAGTACGATGAGCGAGTGAAACATTCAATTCTATTTCTTCGTGAAAATATGTATTCTTGTAAATTGAAGAGTGCTTGCAGGAAACATCGCGTGTATCAACTGCTGTGCTCGCTTGTTTCAACTATACCGTATAGGAAATCAAAAATATGCTTTTTCTATCTTCAAATAAAATTTGAAAAGAATTCAATACTCGATACTTACAATTTTGAATAAAATCATCTTTTATGTATAATTTCTACATATTTCCTTCTCGATTTTGTACGTGTAAAAGTTACAAAGAATGTAATTCATTTTCTAAATATAAACGCAACCCTTTCATCTCCTAAACATAACCTAATCGCGAGTCGAAGGGAGGCCATGGAAGCTCGTCGTCGAACGATTTCATCGGTTTCTCGCCGCAAGGGTCAAGCATACGAAGAGAACCGTCCGACAGAGAGGAAAGGAAGCAGACGTAAAGGAGGAGAGCGTGCAAAAGAACGAGAGAGAGAGAGAGAGAGAGAGGAGTTTGCACGGGCGCGTGTGCCTTGTGGTCACCCGTGGGGCTTTCATTCAACCGGTGGCTCGACTCGCCCACTCATTCCTTCATTCATACACGCTGCACGCGATTTGAATCGATAAGCAAACCACGGAAGCGAATCTTTCCTATTGGCCTGCCTGACTACAGCCGCGTTAACACGTTCCGTGCCAAGCCATTTTTGCCTTTTGTTGTCGTTCAGGCCATTTGATATTTTCACTAAAGGTTGATATATTATCACACAATCTTTCATTACATCATCAATCGATAAGTAGTTCTCTTGTTTTCGTTCAGGCCATTTGATATTTTCACTAAAGGTTGATATATTATCACACAATCTTTCATTACATCATCAATCGATAAGTAGTTCTCTTGTTTAGAGTAGCTATCACTTGTGGTAATATTATTAGAAATTATGGTGGTACCACGTGGCCTGAAGATCAAGTTTAACGTGTACCATCGCTGGTACACATGGCACGGAACGTGTTATATTATATTATATATATATTAGAATTCTCTCTTCTGTCTGTTTCTTTCTTTCTTTCTTCCTTTTTAATAATAATAAAATGATGTAAAAATACTCGAAAATATCGTTTCCTTCTTTGGCCAACATGACAATTAATGCTACGAAGACCGAGATGACTACTAGCGCCACGTGAGCGTTAACTACGCTGT
>NIPQ01046032.1:0-10401 GCA_002806875.1 Lepidotrigona ventralis hoosana | reverse complement strand
TCGCCGTCGCGGAAAATGAAAATATTCCCTCGTCTCGTGAATCAAGCGAAATACGCTTTCCTCGACGTGCGATTGAAAAACGGCCGGCGACCAGGCTATTAATCGCTTCGCGTAGGGACGTAACAACCTCTCGCCGGGTATCCGCCAACGAAAGATCGCCAGCGATCGATAGCGCGTTAATATCGTCGTCATCGTCGTCGTCGTCGTCATTGCAGCGCGACTGTCGCGAATTCGCGTAACGTTGAAACTTGGAAAAATTAATCAGAGGGAGAAGAAGAAAAAGAAAAAAAAAGAAAAGATCACACGAGGATACGAGATACCGGGTGGTCGAGTTTCCGCGGTCACACGAGCGTATTAATTTCGTTTGCGAACGAGGATCGAGCCGTCGCGCTCGATATGCAAATGACGTCCCCGGGGACGCCATTATTAATTTGCCTCCGAGGAAAAAAAGTTGCCGCCAGCTCGTCCGACTATTAATTCGTATCGGCCACTTTCGTTACATGCGACGACCCACTGGTATTACGATCTCGCGCGAACTTTAATTTTTAAATTCGACGCCAGATGAAAGGAGGATACGATAAACGATAATATGAATTATTAGCGATGGGATTGAGACATTTTCGAGTCGCTGCTGAAATACTTGAAAAGTGTAATTATTCAATAATCATTTTGACTTGATATTTTAAATAATTTTTTACTTATTATTATGGTCAGTAGTTATTAGCATTTTATATTAATATTTTGAATTATTTTTATAAATTTTATTACTCTTCGGTTTCTTTTCATAAAGATAGTTTTAACACTCGCAGTTTGCTTGTCCCCTTGAACAGTCGAAAATTTTGACCTTCGAAGTTTCGTCTCACTGTCGCAATCGTGCGAATTTGTCACAAACTGTCTCGAGTCCCATCACTACCCTGGATATATCGGGTTGGGAGAGCCTTCGCATCTATCCTGCGGAGAAAACCGCGTGTTAAGTGTGTTAAGTGTGCTCTAGTNTGGGAGAGCCTTCGCATCTATCCTGCGGAGAAAACCGCGTGTTAAGTGTGTTAAGTGTGCTCTAGTGAACTTTTAGTCACGGCCACACCCAGCCTCTGTCCGAGGCAAGGCTGGACCTCTTACACACACCCACACTCGACCGTGTGTACTTTCGTCCGGGCGTATCCGATGTAACGGGTGGTGAAAAGACGAGAGACGTCGAACGGCGAACAACACGTTTAAATTTCCTTCTTTCACTCCCCCAGTTTTGCACGCGGATTCTTCGCGAGAAGTACATCGGGCGCGACCATCCGTATCGCGTTCTAAACCTTCTATATATATCGTTAACGGCACTCGAATTAAAATCAATTCCCGTTATCAGAAAATTGCGACGTCGTTTACCGGCTATTACACCGGCAGACGCGATCAACGTGAAAGACAAGATGAGCCGGTAATTGAAAATCGTAGCTCTCGACTTGCGCGATGATTTCCCGTGTGGCCGCCGATTGTGACAAATTGCCCGATCCAATTAGAGGCGGTTTTTTGCCGCGGTCTGACAACGACAACGACAACGACAACGACGACGACGATGGGAGGAAAAATTATCCTGTTTGTACGGCCGAGTAACGCGTTACATTCGATCGAACGTTAATCGTTTTCGCCTGCTTCGCCAGCCTCATTATCGCCGTATATTAATACCCAATGCCCGGACGATGTTTATCCATTACGTTCTCACGCTGGAAAATCCTGTCTATCTTGTCTGCGTCGAATCGAGCGAGTAATTGGCTAACCTAACCTAACTTTTGAACTTCAGAAACGAAGAACATGTCTATTGAGATACGATTCCAAAATCTACGGATAATGACGAATCCTGGTTTATCCGTTCAAAAAGTTGTTGAAATATGTTGAAATTTCAGAAAAGTAGTTTCTCACGTGAGCTCGGTAGACCACGATTCCAAAATCTGCGGACAATAACGCAGAATAATTGATAACCTAACCTAAAACTTTAGAAATGAAGAACATGTCTACTGAGATTCCAAAATCTGTGTAAGTAACGCAGAATACTTGAGTAATCTAACCTAACCTAAAACTTTAGAAACGAAGGACATATATACTGAGATATAATTTCAAAATCTGCGGATAATGATGAATCCTGCTTTATCCGCGCAAACAGATTGCAGTATACTAAAATTTCAAAAAAGTAATTTTCCAAGTGAACATGTCTATGGAAACACGATTCCAAAATCTGCGGACAGTAATGCAGAATTGAGTAACCTAATCTAACCTAAAACTTTAGAAACGAAGGACATATCTACTGAGATACAATTTCAAAATCTGCGGATAACGACGAATCCTGGTTTATCCGCGCAAAGAGATTGCAGTATTAAAATTTCAAGAAAGTAATTCTTCAAGTGGATTTAATGTGGTTTAATCGTAGTATAATTAAAATTATACACTATGTGACTTTGTGAATCGCGAATGGAACCGGGAATGTTGAACTCATAAATATGGAAATCCCGTTCTACTTGATCATTAAATGAGATAAAACTATGGATTATTGACGATACCTGTCTGCCATACTAAAACTATCGTATTCTACATTCAGTGATAGAAATAGTGATAATGAAATTGAATCGAGTCAGAAATTAAGCAATTATGACATAACCTATGCTCTCTCTGGGGAGCTTCGACAATGGCTGAGAGTTAAAATTCGAGGAGAACGTAGGAGTTCCTGGGCGAGTTCTAGATCTAGGTGTGCCAAAGATACACACGGACGGTACGAGAGGTAATCAGGGTTACGCGCAATTGGCCGGTATTACACCGGCCTCGACACGAGAAAGTTCGAGCCTAGCCAGTGCATTAATTACGTCACTGGACAAAACTTCGCCACCGCCGACGCGTATAACGCCGTGTACGCAGCCCTCCTCTCTCTCTCTCTCTCTCTCGCGGAGTACACGTGCGTCCTTGTCGGTGCACGCGCGCGTCCGTGTGCGCATGCGCGCGAGCGTGTACGATCCGAGACAACAGAACAGAACAGAACAGAACAGAGACGAGAGAGTATCGCTATCCCCCCAGGTGTGTAACACCGCCGCCGGTGTGGTGGCATTTAAGTCGTTTTACAACGTTGCTCTCTTGCTACGACACCTCTAAGTCCCCTTTAAATCAATCCCACGAATTTCGTCGAGTGCTTCAATTAGAGGCTTCTTTTCGCAGGCTTGAGTTTTTGAGGCAAGATACACACACGTCTACTGTTTGTACAGAACACACGTTCTCGAATTCTAAGGACCGGCTGAAGAGAAATGCCTGGCCGATCATCCGCCAGAATGGCCAAAGCGTAACTCAACACTCGGGTCGGCCGTCGCGGCCAAGTGGTTACGAGGCGCGCGTGTAACACGTAAAACCGTGTACAGGTAAATATATCGCGAGTTTGTCGTGCATAAGCGTGCCACCTGGATTGTGCAATCCAGCTGTATGGAACGTCAGACAATATACAACGGCGGCACGCCGACAACGGGACAGGATTGAATATCCTGTTCAGGCTTATTGGGGCAAGGTGGCCAGCCTTGCTACTTTGATACCGGTCGGCGCTCGTTGCGATAGCGCTATATCGTGCATATAACCATGTACTATACTACACGTTCCGTCGCTCGAACCTATCCTCCGTGTTCGTTCCAAAGTCTGAAGAGCGGAAGAAGAAGCTGCGTGGTTGCGTGATCGACTTCCGATTCCTGATTAAAAAAAAAAAAAAAAAAACGCCGATTTTTTTATCGAGTCTGTATTGAACGTCCACCTGCGTCGTGATTATGCAGAGACAAGCGGCGGTGGGAGTCCGATTTACATTTTCTAAACCGGCTCGAGGAGATAAAGAAGGAAAAGAGCGACTGCAGGCTTTCCTACTGGAAAACACACACGACGCGGATTTTTCAAAATACGATTCAACGGCTTCTGCTTCGAGTGGAAACATTATAACTGGAGTGGAGCTAAAATCAATTTTACGGAATGAGTAAAAATATTTTTTCCAAGTCCTAAACGAATGAAAATGAGTGTCTCTCTTCTCTCTTTAGAATAGGACTCGATACCTGAAAATCTTGAAAGTCTTCCAATTCCCGGAAATTTTGATTGCTTCGAGCCTCGAAAGCTTGGCACGTATAATCATTATTTTACAACCATATATACTGGTTGTTTCATACTTCAAACTTGTTACTGATAAGCTCGTAACAAAATACACTCCTTTTTTTTTTGGTTCCCGGAAAATGAAAGTTGCGCGAACAAAAACAGCACGCTGAATTAAATCAAGACTTCCAAGAGTTCTCGAGTACTATTAACAGTGATTCGAATTTTTCGTTGCACAAACGATTCGAAATACTTCATAATCCAACGTCGTTCGTCCCTTACTTTTTCATCTTTTTTCCTACATTTTTCTTTTCGTTTTTCGACCGTATTAAGCACACTCGGGCCACTGTATTTGTTCGGTCAACGATCACGAGATTAGTTGCCGGTAATTATTCAACCGCTGTCATCTATGGTGGCTCGTGACAATCCGTCTTGGGCTTGTCACGTTCGTCCGGTTAATCGTATTAACCTTTTGCATTGCGCGATAAAAAAAAAAAAAAAAAGAAAGAAGAAAAGATCGGGAAATGCAAGTCTAACGCTTCTTCATTTTATTTTTCATATTCCAGCGAATATTAATAATAATTGTGTTCGATATAAGATAATAATTAATATACAATTTGTAATTATAATAATTTAAAATAATAATTAATAATATTTGGTATAAAATTCAATTTCAACGTTTCAGGTATCACTCTGCATTTACTAAATTTTATTGTCCCGTGCGTTTCTTTTTTTATAATTGTTTTATTATAATTGTGATATCATGTAAATAAAATTGACGTAGTGTAAGAGATTTTTAATACACACATTTTCAATCGGTATTGCGTTGCGTGGCAAGCTGCCAGTGAGTTGAATATGTATATTGCTTCGATCATTCTTATCAATGACAAGACGTTTAAACTGGTTAAATTTAATGTTAATTAAATTATTATTGCATTATATACATTAACGAACTTTATTGATTTCACGCGCTGATTTTAACGAGAGACTAGTAAATTACGAGGAATTCAGAATTTGAGAACTTTTCATTTATTTAATTTTGAAAAATAAAATAAATAGAGAATTTGAACGAATGAAANCCCTCAAAAAAAAAAAAAAAAAAAATCCCTAGAAGATAAATATCTACAAACTTGGTAACGAAATCTGTAACGAAAGCCCAACCTAACTTAACCTAATCTAACGTAATCTACTCAACGCGATATCCAGGACATCTAAACAGTTAACACTGCAATTGCCACAGTGGCCAAAGCACAAAACTCGAATTAAACCCCAGAAGAATTAAAACTCGAGAAAAAAAGAAAAAAAAATGAGAAAAAAATTTGTAAACACGAGCTTCCATTTATATATTTTTTTCAAAATTATTTATCATTCTCAAGTCTCCAAAAACCCCCAAGCGTACAGGAATTTCTACGAGTCGATCGTTTCAACCATTTTCAATCAGCGTTGAATTTTGAGTGGGCCGCGATCGGTTAAATTTTCCATTCGAGCCGGCCGATTTTTCCGCGGCAGTCGTCGGAAACGCAGAAATCGCGCGATCTCAGGCAAGCCTCTCGTCCAATCTATTATAATTAATGGAAGGAAAAAAAAATACACGTGTATCGTCCTTGATTCCTGCCGTCGGCAAAAACGTTCGATAATTATGTATTCTCGATCGTGTGGCTCTCGAGAGAGCCAGTCGAACGAAGCGCGAGAAGAGGGGGAGGCACGAGGACGAGAGCGCGCGCGCGCGAGAGAGAGAGAGAGAGAGAGACCCGGTCAACATTTACCATACGCTCTCGGGCCGCAAACAACAATAGAGACAACATAATGACGCTATAAATAAATAATAATGCCACGGTCTAAGCACGGTAGAAAGGCTCTTTGTTGCGGCGTACCCACTTGCCTCGCGCTTTTATTATCGAGTTGCCGAGGCTCCGGTACACGCTCGAACGGCCACGAGGATCTTGGAAAAAGCGGCGATTATTTCGCCGAAAAATCGGTTCGCGACGATCGCGGCGATCACGTTTGCAACCACGTTTTAATCGCTGGGAGAAAGTCTCCCATCCGAGCAACGNCCATATAAAAATATATATATATATATATATATATATATATATATATATATATATATATATATGTAAAATTACCACTATAGCCAAGATAAACCGGCGGAATCGGTTCGACTCGATTGTTTCGATAATATTCAAGGCTCGGCCGAGCTGTCTGCGCAATCGCGCGATTATTATTATTTACGTAAGTGCGCAATAGGCGAATTAAACGATCTTTTTTCTCTTTTCGAAAAATACGATGTTTTTTTTAACCATCTAGCGGGACAAAAGGCTCAGTGTATAAATCAAGTTGGGCGAATATGTGTGTTATTTGTTATTAGTTATTGTTTGCCTAACCTAATCTCGGTAAATATAGGTAAAGGACTGGAAATGTTCTCTAGAATATGCAAACTAACTTAAAATCGCTGAAGTGATTGAGCAAAGTGATAAAAGAATTTCCTATATTTTTATATTGTCTATAATTTATGTTATCTGTCCAGAAATTATCTTCTGATTATGTATCTTCTTGTTCCTAAGAATATCAAAGCATTATCCAGAGTTGCAAATATTTGTCCTAACCTAATCTTGCTGAAGACGGGAAAAGATCCTAGTCGAGATTTTCGAACTGAACCTAACCTAAAATTTTCTATATTTCTATACACTTTTCAATCTGTCCAGAAATGTTCTTCAAGCGTTACCCAGAGTTTGCAAATATTTGCAGTTATAAAGAGAAATTGATTTCAAGTTAGGTTAGGTCTAGGGGAAATGTTTGGATCCCTTAGAGAATTCAGAGGATTAAAAATTACAATACCTCGTGGACGATTTTACTACGTACATATTTCGTAATTCGTTATTTAAATCGATAATAATTAACTAGTGTACTTTTGACTTGTTTTAGACAATACCGAAATAGGGGATTGATTACAGATCATCAAATCGAAGCTTTTTTTTTTTAAAAAAAAAATTTCCTGCCATTACGTTGCGCAACAAAATCACTCGCATTTCTTCAAAGGAGCAACGATTGTCACTTTTACATAACACCCAACATAACGTCTTTTTTTAGTTGATCGTAATTATCGGTTACTGAGCAAGTGACTCACGTCTAAAAGCGACACTTAGTCAGTTTTTCAAACGTTGTAACGTCGACTCGACTCGTGTGTATGATACTTTACGACGCGAGGAAAACCCAATCAATTCGAAAGTCGCGACAGTCAGACTTTTCGTCGGCTCTAAGGCTCGCGTGAAAGAAAGTCGATAAGACCAATAATACTAAGCAAATCCAGGAGAATCAGTGAGTACTGTGGTTGAATGCGGAAAGGCGGCAATTGAAATTTATTCGGGTGAAATAAAAGGCGCTCGAACGGGAACAGATTGGCCGCTTTAATGAGCCAATACTCGGATTAATATTTCCCTGTAAACGGTTTTTATCGGCCACAATTTATAATCGGCGGTGCTTATCGCTACACGTGTTCGCTCTGCTCCACTAGCTACGTGCGTACTAGGCTGGCAACATTCTGCGAACGCTTTAATTTTCCACGAGCGACGGCCAACCAGCCGACGGACGTTTTAACGACGAGAGAATGGCAAGTGTTGCATCTTAGTCGGCAAAGCCAATGACTGTCGCCGAGAATAGCTGTTGCGCGTTTATACGGCCGCGATAAATTACGATAAAGTCGGCCGAGAGGCTCCCGAATATCCGCCACCCATCGATTCTAATGGCGTCCAGCTCTGTTTCCAACAACGTTATTTTCACCAGTCAGAGGAGACAAAACGTACGCGAAACACTGGGCAGAATAGAATCTGAGCGAAGATTTCCTTGATTAAATATGCGTCAATTTCGATATTTTCATGGATTTCATTTCTTACGTGTATATAAAGATCATCATTAATCGTGACAGTCTATATATTAGTAACTACATTAGTATAAGAAATAGTAACTGTATTATGTAGAGTGTTTAATTCTGTACGTTTGAAATCGCGGAGTTTAATTTTGAAAAATTCCTTCAACAAACGAACGTGCGAGGCAAACGCCTGGCTCCTATTGTAAACTTCACGTATACATTTTCATTCGATAAAAAATTAACAATTCGTCGTTACTAAAAGCTCGAAAACTGTCGAAAGAAATAATAAACGAAAGAAATTCACGAAACGAAGAAAAATTAAAGAAAAGACAAAAAAGAACGATTTTAAGAAATTCAAACGCTATTTTATAAAATACATAACAGTTCTATAGGCGATGTAAAGGAAACATATCTTTTCATTGAAATTTAGAGTTTCCAAAGTGAATGGTCAAGATTTTATTTTAAGGAATAAATACAGATTTTCACAAAATATAACATCTAGTTGCAGATGTAGTACTGAAATGTATCTACAGTAATTAATTAAAAAGGAAAAAAACACTACGAGATATTTCGTAGCTAGCGTCACTAAATTCCTTGTGCCGCATACTATTTTCTTTTTTTTAATTACTGTAAATCCATTTTAGTACTATATCTGCAACAATGAAAATGTTTTAGTAATACATACACACCGAATCGTGCAAGTTATTATTTTGATAATTAAAAAAGTATATCAAATACAATTTTCGTTCATTCTTCCCAATAATTTCTAATTCGAAACGGCTATACTCGAGACAAGAATTGCAACCAACCAATGTGAACTTGTGGCGCAAAGTACGAGATATCTCGAACCAATAGTTCAATACACGCTGCAGAGCAGAAGGATGAGTGTGTGTCTGATAGGCTAACGTTTACGCTTCAACGAGGCCAAAGTGGAGGCGCAAACGTCTCGTTGCAATCGGAAAGGAGAGACTCGCGAAGCGCGCGGTTAATCGTCGAAGAACCGGCGTTGCCCGAGTTTTAGAGCCGGTCGTCACGCCGTTTATTCAGTCGCGCGACTAATCGCCGGGACAGGCATGAGCGAGCGCGGACACGCGGCTCGCTTATCGCTGGAAATTGCCGGTGCGCGCCTACGTGTTCGCGTGTGCATCAGGACGCAGCAATAAATAACGCCGGTGGCGGCCATTACTTGTCGCTCACCCTCTTGCGGCGGCGGCTGCTGCTGCTGCTGTCGGGGGTGTGCGAGCCACCCCCGCGCGCGCACGCCATTATTCGTTCGCCGACTTCGCGGCGGAAACCGCTCGGGGAATCGATCACCGACCGGCGAACCAACCACCTTTCCTTTCTCCGTGCGCTTTCGCCTTCCTTCCAACCGGATTAACAAACGCGCAGCAGATCGAAGCAAAAAAGCTCTGCCACCGAGAGAGAAGAAAAAGAGAGAGAGAGAGAGAGAGAGTGGCAATGGTAACCGAGAGTGACAAGCAAATCGTCCAGCTGAGAAGCAGCGGTCCACAGTCAGCACAAGCATGCTCCAATCGTATATCGCTTAATTGCGCCTTGCGCTTTTTGTCTTCGTTAACGACCACTCTGGCTCTACGCCGCAGTTATTAACCGCGATAACGTTGTTACGAACGAGAGGGGTCGTTGCACTTTTCCCCGGTGAACGTATTATTTCGTCAAGCGTACTTTCGAGAAACGCACCTGCGCCGCTCGTTGAAACTGTGCGCGTAACAGAGAGCCTAAAGAGCCCCCGCCGCATTGTTCGACCGACATGAAAGACAATTTATTCTCTTTGGAGCATACGCTCCACCGTTCACCCATCGTCGTCGTCGTCGTCGTCGATTTTCCACGGAAGCTTCCGTCAACCAGAGACAACTAGATCAGATCACGCCGTCCCGGGGCGACGCCAACGCCATGAGGCGAAAACACTTGGTGCAAAAGCGCGACACATGCGCTGCTGACGGACGCTCGTTATTGGCGGACGCAGGGCGTCTGCGTGCTTTTCAGCCCGTATTGACTTTAACCACCCTCTCCGCCCGTGCTTCTTCAACAACCCTCTCGTTCCTGCCCCCCGTTCCACCTCTTTCGTCCGACGATCGTCGGAGCTTCTCTCCTTTCCTCGTTGGCGAACTACTGGAGAATATCCCGCGCGCATGCACGCACACACATACACATACACGCACAAACCCTTGGGGGCCGGTGCGAGCCACACGAGCGCGCAGGAACAAAGAACAGAGTGCGGAACGAACGAGTGTGCGCGGGGGACGCGGGGGGCCACACAAAGGAAGGTGACTCGGTTCACGGATAACGCACGAAAGCCACGAGAGCACGCTACAAGAGAGAGAGAGAGAGAGAGAGAGAGAGAAGGAGAAAGAATGGCTACACGCGAGGCGAGTGTGTCTTACAATTGATTTTCACGCCAGTTTGATTTATTCGACCGCGCCACC
>NIPQ01046012.1:0-10446 GCA_002806875.1 Lepidotrigona ventralis hoosana | reverse complement strand
CCCGCGAAGTGCAGCTCGATTTACGAGCCACCTGACGATCGTAAACGGTTTCATGTATATCAACCGGAAGTTTCGCGGGCGAGCGTGGTTCCGCCGAGTTGAGCATCGTATCGGCCTCCGTGAATTATGCAGCCGCGAGCGCGTTAGTTTGTTTAGCCGCGTCGATCGCTTTTATCTGCAGGTGGCCAATCGATCGCCTGCGAAATGACCCACTGCGCGACAACATTCTACTCGCACCACCCGCGTATGTATGTGTGTGTGTGTACAGGTTTCGATTAAGTAACAACGCCTACACTGCGAGTGACAAACAGCTGTGATGAATTTTGACGAACTATGACCGAGAATCGACTGACAATCCTTGCCGTTGTGCGTGTGATCGCGGTGATTCGGAGGTTCAATTCGTGGTTCGGAACCGGGAGTCGATGGTGGAACGAAAGATTTATGGAGCTTGGGAAGATGAAGGCTTCGCTCTGCGAGGATTGGAAGTTTAAGAGAGATGAGAGTGTGGGTCTCATTCGAGTCGCGGAGAAAATTGAAAGTTCTCTGCGACTGCTCTTCTACCTACGAAGATTTTCTTTTTTTTCTTTTGGCGAGGGGATTCGATTCGTCCGAAATTTTTTTCTCGTTTTTTACGAGCGTACGTTCTTAAGAGAAAGAATTTCGTCTCGTTTCGCCAAGAGGGGGAAAAGTTATAAACTGTAAATGTACATTCGGAGGATTGACTAGCAATTTGCGGTGCGGTCGTCGCTCATGATTGTGGTAATTTGTGGTTTGAAACGTTGCGTTATATTCGGATACAGATGGTTGTAGCATCGGATGGTTGAGGTGATGAGAAGTGATGAGAATTATGGTAGAAGCAATGAGAGGATTAATTCGTAGATACTGAAAAGATGAAGATTTTATATCTTGTTTATATGGAGAATTGGAAGTTTAATATTTCTATATAATATTACTTGACATTATTATTATTATTATTATCTGTTTTTAAATATGTTATTATAATATAACAATTATATAAAAAAAATAATATCAAATAATATAAAATATAAAATAAAGTTTTTATATAATTTATTATTTTATATAAGCAATATTTTTATGTAATATTATTTAATATTATTATAATATTGTAACGTCCATTTATTAGTTTATTTATTTAAATATATTATTATTAATATAATATAATTGTATTACGCTGCTAATAACCTGAGTTGTCGAAGCAACGTTGAAGCGAAGAATAAAAGTATATATATATATATATATATAATAACGAGCGAGGCACAAAAGCAGAATAAAGAATAAAGCAAACTAGTAGCATCCGATATTCAGTATTTTGTTATTTTAATTTGACTCTGTTTCTCATGTAAATATTTGCAAACATATTCAAACAGCTGTCAATATTTTATCGGATCCTTTGCCCTTCGATACTGCACGTCAGTTTATTCTTCTATTATTTTTTGTCAAAACTGTTTATTTACTTTGTGAAGATGCAAATCCTGTATTTTTGTTTTTCATAATTTTCGCTTCTATTCGGAAACCTCTTGCTCTAAACAAAGCAACAAGTGGTTCATTAGAATTTGATACGTATGAAAAATCACGTGCACTTTGTTCGAATTGCCAATGTTTGATAGCTTGACATTTTTACGTTGAACTTTATGAAACACCTCGGCTGAAAAATTGAACCTTTCATCCACACCAGCCAACGGTTGTGTTTGGCACGACAATAGTATTTGCAAATTTCTCTTTCGATCAATTTAAATCCCTCGATAATGTTCTCTTAACATCAGAATGTTGGATTCCAAATGTTCGTATAATTTCCATTCGCGTTTTATATGTATTTATACTCTGTGCATTCTGTATTCCATATTCTTTACATTCTTTATGTATTCCGTATTCTATAATTTTAAGAACTTGGAATACTATTCTATATATATATATATATATCTATATATTAACTGTAAAATATTCTACAATTCTATAATTGCTTCATATATTTATAAAAATATATTATTTGTATTCTACAATGACTGCTTCATATATCTATATATTAGCTACGTTCTATAATTTTACTGAGACATTTCCGATATTATTGGAATTACTGTTTATTATTGTGAATAATTTCTATCATTAGACACGAGACGCGCATTAATTCGACCGACCGATATAACGTAGCGCGCCATTTTTAGATTGAAAGTGGCCGAATTATTAACGAAACGCCCGTTTGCCTGTCAATTAAACGAATGTTTCGTCTTTTGGGAATTTCGCGCGGAGAAGAACGAAAGTACGTTTCTAGTAATTCCATTCGCATTTCCCTCCGGCGGCTTATCGATTCGTTCTCGCCTACGCAAATATTTAACAACGACAATATTAGCCTGGTAGCTTCTATTTTCGTCGCGTGTTTCTTTCATCGAGCCAGCAAAGAGGAAAAGTCGAGATATTCGTTAACCTCTTGCGATCTTCAACCCTTTTGTGCACGATGTCGCGCGAATTAATACGATTAGCCGAAATTCCGCGAGTCAAGCCTGTGTTAACACTTGCAATTAGGCTTATTAGCAGCCATTAACTACTAAGTACTAATGATAAAGTTAACACGAACAATTGACTTTTACACGTTGACCTTGCGTTTCATCTTTGCAAAATACTACGTCTGACAATGTTGTCCAAGTCATTCGCGTTGTTGAAAATTTTTTATTACACAATCAACGTGTTAATAAATCTAATTCTTCCATTGTTATTAACTAGTTTGGCGATATTAAATTTTAACGAATTACATAATTGTTTGCTTATTTCGTGTGTCGAGGATTACAACGTTAAGATCGTTGAAAGAAAATCTTATACTATAAATACTGCTTCGTTGTAAATGCTACTATAAATATCGTTTCTTTGAAACTTTATAAGGTAGTATATAATGATATCAACTTTCAATGACACTACTTAACTGTACAACGAGAAAATTCATCGTATGTAGACATCAATTTCCTTGATAGTGATTAATTTTAAATCTACGTGCACTAGCTAAAAACGGAACAAATAATGCGAGTTATTCAATGATTTCATATTTCCTATAATTATTGTCAAGCAGAGCTGTTTCTATTGCAAAAGATTCATTAAACTTTCGCAAGAACGTAAAGATAAGTAATTAATTATTTATTAATTAAAGGGAAATGTTGGAACAAACTAGACTAAATCCTCGATTCTTTTACGTCTTGTCTTCACTGTCAATATATACAATTACTCTAAATAATTATAAAAAATTGCTTAAAGAATATACGTCAACTAAGTAGCCCCTAAGTATCTAGAATAAAATTCGCGTTAAACAAAGTTACTGATGATACAAGTCAGAACTTAAAGGGTATTAGTAGCAATTAGTCTTAAAGCCAGGC
The DNA here is from genome assembly GCA_002806875.1 of Lepidotrigona ventralis hoosana. Lineage (NCBI taxonomy): Eukaryota > Metazoa > Arthropoda > Insecta > Hymenoptera > Apidae > Lepidotrigona > Lepidotrigona ventralis. The sequence continues at coordinate 7,066 of NIPQ01046012.1, read as the reverse complement.
TTATCACGCGGACGTGACTTCCGGCATTTTTGAATTTCACGCCTTTCGCCGACATTTACCAATCTTTATAACCGAGACTTCTCATCTCCCATAAATTAACGAAGAATACTATCGCTGCGACCGTGGCGCGAAAAGTTAAACGATCAAACCGTCGAGCGTCGAGGAATCATGCAAACGACGTTGAAAATAATTTTTACGCCCGATAGTTCCCAATCATCACAATCAAGGGCTTCTAATAAATTTAATATTTAATAAAACCTTCCATAATAAATTAATGAAAAATTCGTAGCTACGTAAAATTGATTGCAATGAAAAATTAAACCGCCAAGGAATTCATTTCTCGTCGTTTTGTGAAATTTTCGTCGAGCGAGCAATTCTTCCGACGACGAACTCGACGAGCGGAAGTGGAGGCACGCCCATTTCTCTCGAGAGGAAATTTCACTTTTTTTTTCTTTTTTTCAAGCGCGTGCCGATCCTCGATCGGTAAATAGAGACGAGACGAACGCGAGTGTTAATCGGCGAAAATCAACGTCACGCGCATATACGTATACAATGTCGCGAGATCCAGTTACTACGCAATTAAACGATCGGTAGACGAGGAAGGGGACGCTTTTTACCCGGTTTGCGAAATATCACGTTTCGATATCTCCGCACGTTTTCGACGATTAAATTAAACCGTGCGCCGAATTTACACGTTTCGACGTCGGCCGGATAAACGATTGTTCGGACGGGTTCGCTGGCGGAAACAGTATCCAGCCGACCGTCAAATTGCGTTCATCAAACTTTTGTACGCGCGAGGAACTCGCCGACGGACAAATTGTAGCGCGCGAACGGGGAAATAGGATCGAGAAATAGGTTTAGGAAGAAATTCTGGAAAATGCGGGATGAACTTCGTGTGGAGATCTGGCTTAACAGTGTGAAAGAATCTAGAAAGCAGCTATATAACGGGGAAGTATACTGTCGTTCAAAAGTCTTAGGGGTACATTTTGTTTCATTCGTTTTATTCATTCATCAGTCTGTTTCATAATATTCGTTTGATTAGTTGATTACTTTGTCTTGATATTCGGTATTTATTGCAAATTGATACTGAAACAAAGTTTTTAAAAGTATCGTAAGAGCTCTTCTCAGCTCGGCTCAGCTCGTAAGTGCCTTATCACTACTATAATCAGTCCTTCATCATCGGCTTTGTAACCAGGCCGATCAAAAAGCATCATCGATAATGGCTACAGCTTGAGAAAACGCGGCTCGAACCCACTATCTTCCACTGCGCGCCATGACAGTCAACCCTGACTCTTCTTTATCCTTTCGCGGAGGATTGAAATCTCCGGAATCGTTTCTCGTGCGGTGTTGTAACATGTACGTTACGAACCGATTTTCTTTTTTTGCCACGTTGATAGAATCGAGAGTGGAGTATCGTTGAGATAGGTTTGAAGGTTTACGAAGTTTTCAGATTAATTTGTTAGACAGATTTCACTTGATTGTGCGACCTTGTCATTGTTGAAAATTAAAAGACGAATTATTGAAAGAATTGATTCCAGGACGGTAGTAATAAATCTTTGCAGGCAAAGTAATTCTTTACAAAATTCACTTTGAGATCTTCCAGATAAAATGACTCTTTGCTAAGGTCGAGTAGGTGAAATCGTACGAGTCACATGAAGAATAAAATAATGGCGTGCTTGAAGCTAATTTCTCGGCTCACTGAAATTCATTGCATTTGGAAGGACAGTGTAATTATGTATAAAAAAAAAAGAAGAGACGGGAAAACCTATGATACAAAAAATAATCAACTTTCTACTCCATTAGAAGAAGTTATAAAGGATAATTAAAAATAAACGGGAAATACATAGAGAATATAAATACACGAAAAGAGTCTTATTCACCCTTTTTAAAAATTNACAACCTGCAAACCCATTAAAAAAAAAAAAAAAGAAAAGAAAGTATCGCGTTATCGCTTTGTCGTCGTTATCAGCAATGCTATAAAGTTAGGGGCGCGGTCATAAACTGAACCTCGATAAAAGATGCAACATCGATAACTGTTAAAAAACGATTTAACGTCGTTTATTCGAGATGAATCTGCCTGTTTGGGGTGGTTACGATCGTTGCCGATCGCAACCAGCGGGAAAAACATTAAAATTGATATATTTTATATGCTGTTATATTTCATATTGTTATATCATGTTAACAGTAATATATTAACAACACTATTAATACAAAATATAATAATAAAATAATATTTTGTATTTCATATCAATTAATTCGTATTAATACTTTACGGATTCTTTACTCTCGTTGTAAATTTACTGTACAGTTATATTTAGCTCGATAGCGTACAGCTATATTCATTAATTGATATTAATTATAATTTTATTACCTTACAGTTATTATAACTTTGCTGAAAATTCTGCATTTAATTTCACGAGTGTCAAGTTTCTTCACAAGCGACAGTTTTTTTGCAACTATGGCAATACGCGCCTAACAATTTTATTTTTAACAGGATCAATGGACATAGACATAATATACACCTCGGAATAAAATATTCATAGAGGAAGTATCTGATACAAAAACTATGAATTCTCACAAACACCAGTCACTGTGTGTAACATACATATATATATATACATAAAACTTCTACACTAAGCGTTCGAATATCTCCGTTGAATACATCAATGTGATATAATAATTTGACAATATGACATGCTTAACTTAATATAATACAAATACAAATTAAATACGGTATTTAATCGGACAAGTGGAATTTTCGTGCAATTTTCGAAACGCACGCACCTGCCATTTTTTAACAATCATTATTACCGCGGTATGACTCACGTGTAAAGCGGCGGAGGTAACGAAAGTACGGAGCTGGATCGACCGCAGGCGACTCGCGCGATTAATTTTTCAACATCGTGATTATCCTTTCTACGAACGTGCATTCGTTGTCTGCTATAAGGTTAATTATATACGTGTGTTTTTCGCGTTCTATGAATAGAGGCTAGCGACATGTCGATACAGACAAATAAAACTCCGCAACCTTGCACCGTTGCGCTGCATTGACCGATTTATAGTTTCACACACAGCGGGCTCGACTCGTTTCTTTTCTATTCTTAGCCTCTCTCTCTCTCTCTCTCTCTCTCTCTCTTTGCTGCATTTCAATGGGGAAACGGATAGTTTATGCTGTCGTTTGTTACCATCGCACATGCGTTACATAATTTATGTAACGATCGGACATCGTACGCTACGCGAGCGTAGAAAAGATCGGATTGAACGAATACAATAGTGGAAATCGATGTATCTCGTTTAATTTGTTCCATCTGTCACTGAAAACGACTGGAGCAAGACCAAGAATATTTCAATGACAAGTGTTTGTATTAGTGTCAACGAACATGGTGATAGCTGGAACAAATTAATGTATACTCGATCGAAGTATTTTAATACTTTACATTGTAATGATATATAGTGGAATAACGTGAGCACAGAATCGAAACGTGAAACAAAATAATGGAATTGCAGTAATGTGAAAATTAAGTGGATGAAACTCCCATCTGTTTCAATATCTTTTGAAATCAGCCTAGGATATTTTCCATTTATTAATAAATGTTTGTGCAATTTTATGATTATATTAATCTAACTAAAGACATCGAGTTTCCTTCGTCCACTAAATATTGCACACTTTGCAAAGATCTCTGGAACCTTAAATAGAAAAATTTTGATAAACTTGATCTTTGCTCAATAATTGTAAAAGGTCGTCCTCACAATCTTGCACAAAACTTTTCTATCTGCAATGCAATCAAGTGGCTCTCTTTTCGAAATACTCTCTTGCAATAATTAGAGAAACGAATTGATGGATTACTCAAGGATTATATCCCTAATCTTCACCTAATTCGAGGAAACAGAAACGGAAAGGAGCTTCCCTGGAATTCTTCCCGTTAATTGAAACCGAGAGAATTAAATAGCCGCGATAAGATAGCGCGATTTGATAGGCCAATTTCATTAGAAAGANTCCCCAAAAAAACAAAAAAAAAAAAAAAGAAAAAATTCTGACCCAGTTCAAATGTCAAGGGTCCCCAGTGTTACAACAATAGTTGCACGTCAATTCATCTCTTTTGATTATTAAAATATCACACGATTTTAAACTCTTCGCAACGGCATTAAATTAAACGCCGTTTCATAATGTATAAAAGACAAAAGGTAAATGCTGCGTGGAACGGATACAGAAAGGAATTTCATACGAACGCGCGTTCTCTCTTCGTAAAAGAAATTAATTAGGAAACTAGTTAACATCGTGCGGCAACAATTTCACGTGAACTGTACGTTTTTTCCTTTCTTTTTTTCTTGACTTAAGTTTTTAATCTCGCAATGGTTATTATTCCGTAATGATTTCAAGTAAAATTCACTTGACTTTTGCTTTAAATTACGTCCAGGCATAGATTCTGCGTCAAAATCTTTTGGTCTTATCGGGGAAATTTATGTGTAGGACAGACGTGTGTTGGGGTAATATTTTGCGGAAATCCAGCTGAACATAAGCTGCGGGTGAAGAAAACTATGAAAAATTTGTCGCGTTAGACCGTGAGAGTAAGAGAGATTTAAACCAAGTTTTTACAATTGTATTGTAAGTGCCTACTTTATGGATATATATTTGTCAGAGATTTTGCTTGTTTGTCCACATCATTTCGTTTAACGATCACTGAAATCCTTTTAGTAGAAGAATGAAAAAAAAAAAATCGAAGGAAATATATATAATACATATTATACAATGGATTTTTGATTTCATAGATTTAGAAATGAAACAGTATCAAAAATGTATAATTCATTAAAAACATGTAACATTGAGTAAAGAAAATAAAATTAAGTACGCTATCAATTAATCTCAACCAAAATTGTTCTTTTTATTTAATTTTAAGACTATTTTATTTCATTTCATTTTATTCGATTCTCATTTCTTCGTAATTTAAGAAACATTGTTTGTCATAGTAACGAAATACTGAAAGATATTCAAATGTTTGGCTGAATCTATCAATTTTATGTTAAAATAAAAATAGTAATAAGAATGTATTCAAGATTGTTGTTATCAATTTAAGTAACATTTTACTATCCTTTGAGAATGCATTTAAATTCACCGAGATTCAGTATACTTCATACCCTCCATAAACATTTAATTTATAATTATTATAACCGGTCTTCGATTGCTATTCACATTATGATGAATTATTACTTTTCAATAAACGATGCGTCAATTAAAAGTTTAATTATATTTTTATTAACAAACGTTGCGAAGTGCATATTATTGTTATTCTTTCATTTAATAATAATTGCGAGAACACAGATATTTTTCCTTAACTAACTAACGCAGCTATTAGATATAGATGTTGAAAAATATTGAAAAACACGTCACATGTTCAATTAATTAACATTCGAGAAATTCCACTTCTATCCACGATATGAGAATCGTAATGTCTTTCACTGCAGTCCAGTACATGCCTTTGACTGTAAGCTAGAAAAACGCTTTATAAACTGAGGAAGAAAGTTTCACAGAAATAATTGGAAATTACCACTGTTGTGTGACGAACACATAGTTGCAAACCAAACAACGATAAATATTTTACGATGAAGAAGACCTACTTCGACGAGTAATGCAGCACTGCATCAATCTAACATAAGACAGCTATTCACGATGGTCGAACTTCTTTTTTCTTTGTGCCAGCCTGCCAGCCACAACTGTAATCATTGTCCACAGGAGTTGAAGTTTTAAATAGACATCAAACAGCTAATAGTAGAACGTACTCTACAATTGACCACTTAATTGGCCATCTAAAGTGCCAGTTAAGCTCAATTCGCGGAATACGAATACCAATTCTCCGACACAGTCGAACGAAAATTTCCATTTCCTATGAAGATTAAGCGACTTTTTCAAGTTTCGCGTGGAACTTTGTCTAATTTTTCCTATGTCCTAACTATGTCGTTGCTCATTATACGATTGAATGCAGACTCTACACTTGAAAGTGTAGAGAAATAGTCAGAAGTAGATCCAGCCAGAAATAGTTCGTTTCGTTCTTTTTTCAACGTCTTTACCTTACTTTTACTTAGTTAAAGAGGGCGAAGATAGGAATAGAACAGGAATAGAATGAAAACTGTGGGAACACTGTCTTGAAAAATTTCACAAATTTTTTTTTGAATACTTATTAATATTCGTCGATCGAAGTTGTATCTTTTGTTTCACCGATTCAAAAAATACAAACATTCTTTTTTAAAAGAATTTCAAACTTTACAAAAATTTTTTGAATGCATACGGCATTCATTAATCAAAATCCATTAATTTCTATCCTTCCTTTCGTCGATTCAAAAAGTAGCACTATTTTGAAAGAATTCTACAATTCACAAAATTTTTTCAATACATATTAACATTCGATCGAAATTAGAGATTTAACATGTTTTTGACAATTTTTCGTCGTTTCCTTGCGCCATATTCTTCCTTATTCACCCATTTCTTTCGTCTCCATTCAAAGAAATGGAAACACCACCTTCTTCGAAAGAATTTTACAATTAAAAAATTTTTTTATAATTATTAACATTCATCGATCAAGATTAAAGACAATTTTTCGCCGTTGACACATTTTCTTTCCTATTCACCGATTTCTTTCGTCGATTCAAAAAAATGGAAACACTACTTTCTTCGAAAGAATTTTAAAATTAAAAAATTCTTCGATAGTTATTAACATTCATCGATCGAGATTACAAGCAATTTTTCATCGTTGACACGTTTTTTTTTGTACCATATACTTTTCTATTCACCGATTTCTTTCGTCGATTCAAAGAAATGGAAACACTACCTTCTTCGAAAGAATTTTAAAATTAAAAAATTTTTTAATAGTTATTAACATTCATCGATCGAGATTACAAGCAATTTTTCATCGTTGACACGTTTTTTCTTTTGTACCATATGCTTTTCTTTCGTCTCCATTCAAAGAAATGGAAACACCACCTTCTTCGAAAGAATTTTAAAATTAAAAAATTCTTCGATAGTTATTAACATTCATCGATCGAGATTAAAGGAAATTTTTTCGTCGTTGAG
>NIPQ01045989.1:0-10586 GCA_002806875.1 Lepidotrigona ventralis hoosana | reverse complement strand
TGTGATCGAGCAGCCGCCGCTCTACGCAACACAGAGTCGCGCGGATTTCGTCCATTTGATGAAAACGGCTCGTTCTGGAATAGCTGAAACCCATTAGAAACTAACGACTAACCCGACGCATTATCCGGGGTTGAAACGAAGTTAAAATGGAAGAGATTGCTTTCAGCTATTTCCATCTGCTTACGGCCACCGTTCCGTTGGTCAAATGTTACTCAAATCCCCTGGTTTGTAGAAGTACTGTCGCGATCGCGCTGTGAAAACGTCGCCGCTTTTTATACCGTGAAACGTCACCACCGTGCCTGACAGAGTGTTACTCCTTTGCGCGAAACCAGAGTCAAAGCGGAGCGACGGCTTTTCGGTATGCATTTTTGGCCGCGAGTCACCGTTTGACGAGTCGCAGGCTGCTCTTGGATGTCTCGCCGGAAGCTGCACGATCGATGCTTAGCGAACGTAAAGCTGTTTCCAGGTAGAGAAAATTTTAATAGTAATTGTTTGCGGGAAATGCAAGAAAAACAAGAAACAGTATGTTTGGAGTTTCTAAGTTTCTTCTTATTGTAGCTTTTTAACACTTCAGAACAACTGACGATTAAAACGTAAAATTTTCATTAGAGTAACCAAAATGAAAAAAAAAAAAATAGAATAACTTCATAATACACAAGTACATGGAGTACACAAGCTTTTATTTATACATTTTATGAAAAATTATTTAAATCGCTAAAAATACGTTGTTTTACATCTATGAAATTTCTAACGAAAATCATAAATTAGTCGTTTTGACCATTTTGGTAGTTCTGGTGTTAAGTTACCATTTTGGTAGTTCTGGTGTTAAGTTAAGTTAAATTGTTCAATTTTGCCGATGTTCTGTACTCAAATGACTTCTAGTGACCATTGTCCAAGGATAGAAACAATGAACCCAAGGATGAAAAGTTTAAAATGTCCAATTAATTCAGGATAAATTAAGGATAAAAGCATCGAAATATTCGAACGAAAGAGAAGTCTAGTACTTTCGGCTACGCAGAAAGAGAAATATCTATGCCATTAGGTCAAGTTCAATCCAACCGCCGACACGTTCGCGAGTGTAAAAATCATTCGCTGTCCAAGAATTAACAGCGGGAACAAACATTCCTCTGTGTGTACTACAATTCCAAATTTGTCGTTTCACCGTGGCGTGAAACAAACGCGAGTGGTAATAGTTTGCGAATTCTTGAAGCTGTTGTATCGCCTAAGGTTAATTGCACGGCAGAAAGAGAGCGAGAGTGAGAGAGTGAGAGAGTGAGAGAGAGAGAGAGAGAGAGAGAGGTCCCGTGTAGTCGAAGGGTGAGCTTCACACGACGCGACATGCATACAGGATCGTTTACGTTGGGCGCAGCCATCGGTATAACCGCGAAGTCGCGGCTCGGCGCCGCCAGCAGACTACTGTGACAAATTACACATAATTCACGAGTCAATTTCACACACGGTTGTCCCGCCAGAGGAGACAGCGCCGTTGAATACGAGCGTGCTAGGTTAATTCGAGGAACGAACCACTTGGACCGTGAACGGAAGTAAACACGCTAGCAACGATGATACGTGCAGATCGTCGTAACGAATGATCGGCTGTTTTGCCGTGCCATAACGGTCGGTCAACGCAAATTGCCTGGTTCAACACGGCTAAAGACACAGGTGTCCCTGACAATTGTATCGGTAATTCATCGTGTTGGAGATGGTATTCAAAAAAGGAAACGCAAAATACGAGACGGAGCGGTTGTCCGAGACATTCTTGCTTGATTTTTGTTCAGTGGTATTTGAATACGTGATGGTACATGAATGTTAAGGAAGAAGAAACGATAATTTTCTACGTCTTTGCTTTCTTTTTCAAGAAAAGGAGTATAGGTAATTATTAACCTAGCAATTAGTCGGCGACATGAGTAGATACTCGCAATTAGTATTTTTCTTTACATGAATATGAATAAATCAGAGAGAATGAGACGAAATTTATTTCTGATAAACATTTGTTATTTTGAATGTAACTTTAGGTGGAAATATTTATTGGAGAAATAATATTTTAAATGAATATAAAATGGCTTCGTTACAATTGATCAATTCTTCTCGGTAAACTATATTTTCGATATTTTTTTTTTCTTCATTCATCGAAATAGGTAAAAGTAGGTTGAGAATATATATAGTAAAGTTACGCAGTACATCATTTAAGAATTATGCTGTGACAGATTTATTTTTCTACGTTAGAAATAAAAATTTCAGTATGAATAGACAGGGATAAAATATCAAACCACTCTCGAATATCATAAAAAAGATTCAGATCTTCACAAAGTTAGACTCGTACACATTCTACAGTTATAATTTCTTCTTAAAATAGGAAATTTACTATGGAAGGAGGGAAGCAGTAGAATTTATCGAGTTACCGTTAAAAGTGTGTAGGAAGATCCGTTACTCTTCTCCAGACCGTCTAAATTTATACGTGACTGATTTATTATGTATAGCAGATCAGTCATAATGGCGTTTAATATGACTCGTAACTAACGGAGTATGTACGGTGTATATACCGTATTTGTTTGAGAAAAAATTACTAGGAAACGATAGGTGACTGTCAGCGAGAGAGAGAGAGAGACTACGAAGTATTAATTACGTGATAGATTATAGTTACTTCTTAAATCTTATCTCACACAGAACGCATAAACGTTTATACGTCATTAACGTTTATCGACGACAAATTAAAATTATTTCTTTTTTTTTACTTCGTACAGTATATCCAGCAAACGAACCAGACACCTGAAAGTTAAATTGGTTCAATTTAATAAGATCAATTTGATCAACTTGGTTCATCGTAAACGTGGCTCTATTAAAGCTCCCTTTCTGGATGCTGTGTAGAAGGGATATCTACAAAATAGAATGCACTTCCGTGATAATAACTGGAACAAGATACGGCTTATGTAGCTCATCACGTGTCACCATTATCACACACCGCAGATTAGCACGTAATACTAAGAACTCGGTTAATACACATACACTGTATACTTTATTTAAATACCAGCACTTAAGGAATAATAAATCGTTCGCGCTACCGTTACTCAAATCGTAAGAAGCGGGATATTAGCTGAACCGTTTATTAGACATTCAACTGTAAACGTAATTATTCAAACATATTTCCACAAGACTCTGTTTTAATTTGTTTTGATTTTATGCGGTGTAGGCCAACGATGGGATATTCATCCCATGTGCAAGATATAGAATGTAAATTGAAACTTAGCATTCCAAAAGTCGAACGATCTAACTTAAATTTCACTCAAATTGAGTAGTTGAGTAATTGAGTACGGTGAGATAATATCACATGAATACTCTGTTGATCACATTGTGGATTATATTGTAGAATCTCAAAAATTCTTTCTTACTTATAATGATTCGATAAAGTTTCATAAAAACTTGTTATGGGTTACGTGTCATTTACCTTTCTTTCATCACTAAAAACTTCGACATAAGTTCTCTTATTCATTTCAAATTAACACAATATCCTATCTTATCAAAATCAGATTTTCATACTTTACTATATTTTACATTATATTGTTTCATTATAAAATTCTTTTTTACAACTTCGAGATTTTTTGGCTTGCAGTGACCCGATAAATTATTTCAACGCCTCCATAGAAACTTTTCATGGATGACGTGATCTTTCCTCTGTTTAATAATTTCTGAATATATTCTTTTATTTTCTTCAAATTATATTATTAATAATCCTGTCTTATCAAAATCACATTTTCATCCTTTATTATATTTTATATTACATCGTAGAATCTCACACAGGGGCGTAATAAAATGTCCTTTTTTTACAACTTCGAGGTTTTTAGCTTGCAGTGACTTCTACATATACACATTCTTTCATTCATTTCAAAATGCGCGAATACACATCCTGTCGCATCGAAGTAACAAACAAAAATGTCAAAAATTAAAATTTCAACAATACTTCGGCCTGCCATAAAAGTCTGCCAAAGGTAATAAAATCTTGGAGGAATCTCTAGCTCGCTCTACATACCATTACCAGCCCAAATATCCCTCAGCAAACACGTACCACGCAAACCCACCTCCGTTCTTCTCTATCCTCGGTAAAAGCTAAAAACCTTCGAACATTCCAGTTCCCGACGTCAAGGTATCGTTTTACTCCGGACCCCGAAGTCCGCGGAGATCGAGTTCAAAAGCCTTGAACGATTAATACGGGGTGATGCACCGCCGTTTGTTTTTCGTGTGTCCAACGAGGAGAAACGTTGCGTGTCGAGTGGTCGCGTCAGCCATTGAATACCGAAAGAGTATTATACACACACAGCGGATTCGAAATAGCCGTGGGAAATGCCGTGGGTCCGATGCCTTTCGAATACTAAATACCGGCGCGAGCACGAAGTGAGTACTCGGCTAAGTTCACCATAGATACACGTAGGCAAAAGGTGGCGGGTAACCTGGCCGATCGCCTCGGAACCGAAGCGTTAAAGCGCTCGTTGTCGCAATACGGGTGCCCGCGCCTTTGCACACGCGTGTGTGCGTGCGAACGCGTGTATCGTCTGGCGGCTGCGGCCGCGGATATCCAGGTAAGTAAGGCGTACGTAAGCGAATACCTTCCGTGTACGCTTACATCGCGGTGGTATACGTTCACGGTGTCGTCAAACGACCAGCCACGAATACTACAACATAAACAGAGAGGACACGAGGAGAAGGCAGAGAAAGAGAGAGAGAAGTTGAGATCATTCGTGTCCGCCGGAATTTATGGGGTCCGTTCGAACAGCACCGCTACAGCTTGCTGCTGAATTTGCATAGAGTCGAGCGCTAATAGTCGGAGATAACCGAGCCAGGAAGAGACACCGACGATCGCCGGGGACGACGCCTTCGTGCCACGCGAACTTCGTGTCGAGCGCCTTTTCGACCATCTTTCACAATGGGTTGTCATTTTTTCCCCCCTTTTCTAGGATATTCTTTTCCTTTTTTTTTCTACTTCTTTGGTAGCTGAAGGACCTACGCTTTACTTAGGATCTTCCCGTCAACATCGTAGATTTACATTATATCGAATTTCGTTTTCTAGCCTCGTGACTGCGAGAAGGAATTATGAAATTCGAACTTGCTGCTCTTCGAGTAGCTCTTCCGAAGCTTCAACGATTTTAAAATTTTGACACGGAAAAGGCCATCTTCCAAAATGTAGATCAGTAGCCGTTTTCTGATATCATCGGTAGAAAATGCGAAATCTTAAAAGAAACATCGAGACATGTATTTCAATCGAGTTTTAAATTCGCGTTGTCTTAAACGATCGATCGACACGTGGATACAGATTAATTGGTGATTTAGATATCCGAATGGCGCTTATGATGGATTAAAAAGTGGGATCATCAAGTGGACACTTGCTGTATTATAAATATGTAGTGACCCGACTGAAGTAGAGCTCCTCAGTGGCGATGTGAACCGTTGATTATTTGGGACACGGTTAATTAATTGTACTTGTGGAACTGAAGATCAAAGACTCGACGTAACCAGTGATTAACGTCATCACGTAAGTCATGTCATCACGTAAACAGTGATTAACACAAGATTGCAATCTGTCGAAATTTACTTATGTGACAATGAACACGCTTCTACGGAATGAACGAAACGCGTATCCGAATTCTTCGTTGGGAATCTAAAAAAAAAAAAATGGACGCGTCCATCAATTACACGTTCCGCTCGCATGTTTAGAATGTACAAGCAACGTACACGGACATCGTTTAGTCATCGTGCTCGAAGCAAATCTCTGAAAGCTTCCGAATCGGTTAATACCGATGTTGCATAGTCATTCGTAGTTCAGAGGTTACTGCCGGTCATGAAGATACAACCAGTAGTCATTGACTTCGTCATACCTGACCGTTCGACTATTTATTTCATCTTCAGGCTGCAGAGGTAGCCAATTGTGTTCGATAAAGCGTATTAAAGTCCTGCACGTTACAACTACCGAGCAGACAAATACGTGCAGGAGGATGGTTCTTCAAAGGATTTTACTAACACATCATTATACGATGAGATCGATGTACGCATGCAAATAGTGAGCAGTTTACAGATACCATAGAGGTGAGTCGAGAGCTCTTTCAATGCTGAATTACCGTAAGATAAGATCCTTATTTAAAGATCGTAGATACAAGTGTTCAATGATTGCTTGATTGTTTACGTGCTTATACATTTCTTTTTTCTTTTTTTTAAATTGTTCGGAAAATAAACGAATAAAGAGGACGAGGTGCATCTGCGAGCATGAAACTTACTACAGAGTATCGAGTACGATTTAAATTTTGTTCAATTCATTTGTTCAATTCTAGTCTTACTTCATGAGATGAGCATCTTTTTGAGCTTAGATCAAGAAATGATACAACAATTTCTAATTATTTTAATAATACAATTTTCATTTTCTAATCCTACTTGCCAGAAAAATATTTCTTTGAGAAACTATCATAGAATTATATGTACAATTCGAGAAAAAGATCACGGCAAAGATTGAGACACGATCTCCACTCAAAACATTTTCTTTCTCGCGTTAAATTTGAATTCCAGCCCGCAGAGACTGCGAGCATTAGCATGATAATTCTTCCAAGAATCAACCGTCGAACCCATCGATTATATACCACAAATGGCTACGCGCGTATAATCAAAAGTCTACGTCTATCTCTCCCCGACAGTAATACACTCGTCTCATTATAGATATTCGGGCAACCTTCCCCTTCGCTTAGTTGGTTTTCCTCCGCGAGTAAAAAGTGCGCACACACGGAGTGGTAAAATCACAAGGTTACAAGCATAGTGAACCGACATACAGGGTGTGCGTGCTCGAAGTGCGAACAGTTTCCGGCGAAGCAACGAAAGTAATTACGTTATTGGAACCGCTCCTCTGTTCAGTCGTGCAGATCTGGTCGCGTGCTCGTGACTCAGCTAGTGCGTGGTGTTGTGCTTGAACTGGCACTGGTTTGCATAGCTTGAGCTGTCTCTCTTTCTCTCCGTCTGTCTGTCTGTCTGTCTGTCCCTTCGTAGAATAAGCTAGGCGTGGTTTCGTGTATTAAATTCTTGCTGCGCCTGATGGGGTGCACGGTGCATGCACGCAAATTAGAAACATACCATCAGAGATACACGGTCCGCGCCCTCGGTGGAACATTCGCTCGTTCCGACGACATTACACGGCTTGAAAAAGTGACGAGCCAGCCGGGCGCGAGGCTTCAGCTTCACGTCGCGGTTACGTATTTACGGCAATTATATACACCACCGAAATGCATATTTTCGCGTCCGAAGCAAGACGGGCTCGCGTTGAAGAGCGCGCACCGGGTTATCGCGCGGGTGTCCTCGTTGCGGCTGACAGCTTTACGTCGCGGTAACTTTGTTACGATTATCGTGGCTAGACGCCACGCTGAAAGGATGTTCATTTCATTTGCCGAGGAATTGGTTGGACTAGAACGTACACGTGTTTGGAATATTGTATTCTCCGGCGGTTGCCCACCACGCGTCCCGTCTCGTGACACGTTCCAGGGGAAGCTATTCCTGCATTCAGCTAATTGTTTCCACGTCTCGTGGGAAATTTCCTCAGAAAAATCAGTACCGACTTTCGCGTGGTGAACTTTTGGCCAGAAGAAGTTACGCCTAAACACTGATGTGAACTGAACTGAACTCTAAATTTCGTAGAGATCTAGAATTAATTAAACCTCTTACTACTACAAAAATATCGAAATATAGAAACTCAATCGAAAGAATCTTTTAGACAGCGTTACTTCGATTCTCGTGCCGTAAAACTATCCCGACGAAAATTAAATAGCATAACGCGATTATTCGGAACGAGGAACGATATTTCGAAACGATATGTCTCGCAAAGCGGTTCGAACGGTTCGAAATAATTCAGCGGAATACGTAATGCGCGGCACAGAGGGTGACTGCCGTGACATTTTTGAAAGTAAAATCTCGGAGACTCGTGGCTGTGGACGCATCATTCTGCACAGGACGAACGGGAGGAGAGAGAAAAAAAGGAAAGAAAAAAAAAGAAGAAAAAGGGGACAGGCGAAGGAAAAGGGGGAGAAGAAAAGTGGTCGTGACGAGGAGGACAAGCACGACAGTCGGGGGGATGTTAAAAGTACGAATGCGTTCAATTCCTCGAATTGCATCACTGTCTGCCGAGCAGACAAGAAGGCGGAGAAAAAGAGAGCCTCTGTCGAGTGCAAAGGGCGATTGAAAATGTTGGCGCCGATTCAACGAGAAGACTTTTCTTATTCAGACTTCGTATACATGCTAAACTTCATTCGAGGCTTCGCATTAGCTCCATGGTCAAGTCCGAAATATTCTCTTGGAAATATTGACCGACAGAAGAAGGAAAGCTTGCAATGAAAAGACGAATTCAATTCTTGTTAAAATCAACGAATTTTGGATGACCTAATCCCATAGTGACTTTTTTGAAATTTAAGAGCAATGATACTTAGCATTTATATATCTATATGCCATTGATCGAGAAATAATTTATCTATTATATAGGAATATTTCTTGAAGTTCTTGAGATTTTATAAAATTACAGAATCAAAGTGGAAGAGAAATTAAACTCTTTGATCATACACTAATTGTAAGAGTTCAGATACGAGTAAGTAGATTCAACCCACTATCTTCAAACCACTTTGTGCTATCTTTCCTAATTGTAAATGAACTTGAGAGTTTATCAATTGCCTCTCGGCTTGGTATCTCAATTTTAGATATCCGATTTGCATCAAGTCCTACTCCAGCCGATTAAATTACTCAGATTCAAGTAAATTCCGTTTGAAGTTTGCGTTCATGCAAGTTGTACCGTTTACTTTATTCGAGTGATTTCACTTGGCACGGAAAATGAAGAACAAACGTGACTCAATTTGCACGCGAAGAACCTTGAATGGCATCGACGAGGTGTAACTTGGTTCACCTGAACGAGGCTAAATTTGCACGGAATTTCAGAGAACTGGTATTATCAACCTCAGATCGGTAAATGGAAGGTCGGAAAAACCGATTTCAGTGATTTCAATCACTGGGCTGATTTTCTGTCGTCATGGAGGCTGCATCGCAACTCGCGAAAACCAGTACAATTGCATAACGTCCGGTCGGCAGCTACTTGAAAAACTGTGACTTTACACGGCACGTTAAGCCGGCGTAACGACCAGCCGCAATTATGCGCTGGGAAACGAACATACAAGCACGTGGTACAATCTTATTACTGGTGGTCCAACGAGCGTCGTTGTCGAAAAGGAAAAAAAAAACACTGGAGTTGTAGGAATGAAATTCCCTATGGAAATTCGTGAAATGACAGTAAGAAAGTATTTCACTGTAATGATGATCCGCGGAACAATTGAAGAGAGCTACCCAAGCTCAGTGAAAAATTAAAAATATTAAGAGTATCCATACGTAATGTCGTTACAGTATTTCATTTAATATAGTTTTAATCTACAATATAATTTAACAATAAGCATAGTAAACGTCATTTAACGAGAATATATTAGAATATAGGTTATGTTATAATAAGTTAAATTATTGTAGATGGAATTTGAAGAAAACGACATTACTTATGGATACACTTAATGTTATTTCTTTCATTTTGAAAGATTCTTTAAAATTATTTATCTTCACTTGCGCCACAATACATATACGAATTTAATATTAATAATATTTCATATGCAATTGTACTTATGTATTTACAGATTCTCATCTGTACTTAAGTACTAAAGTAACTTAGTCTTTCTATGATTTAAAGAAAGGGACGGAATGAGAAAAGGTCCTACAATCTTTACGTGTCTTCTATGTAAATGTAACTTGTGCTCGCACGATACTTCTATACAATAATGTATTACATACCGTATAATACAGCATAGATGTGGTACGTCATAAATAATTCAAAATCACGCTAGATAGATACAGATAAATGTTGCATTAGATTTTTCATCGATATTTAATTAAAACATCTATACAATTATAATTATTCAATTATATTATTCGCTCTGATCAGCCAATAACATTCTATAACCCAAGATGATTCAGACCTGAACAAATTCGAAAGCTAATGCGAATAATTAAATGGCTCGATTTAATAATCAGCCGTAATACTTGATGCGGCGTCGTCGAATATATTTATGAGCTATAAAATAGCAATTATTAAGAATAATAATCGTAGAGCAGAACCGGCTTGGGAAAATTTAATGACTTATCGAACGGCGCGCAATTCAATTTCAGTTTAGCAATTTCAGTTTGCAATTTTTAATTTGCAATAATATGGGTGTTAACAGTTTCTTACGGTTCGTTAAGTATGAAGTGTTTTAGTGGTATAAGTTAGTATCGGTGCTCCTGTAAGTCAATTTCAGTTTAGCAATTTCAGTTTGCAATTTTTAATTTGCAATAATATGGGTGTTAACAGTTTCTTACGGTTCGTTAAGTATGAAGTGTTTTAGTGGTATAAGTTAGTATCGGTGCTCCTGTAAGTTCGCGCGATACTCTTAATTCCTTTCGGATTGCAGTCAATATATTTATGAATAAGCGATTACAACCGTGTTCGATTATAGAAAGATCTACTTTTTTTCCTGCGATTGTTGTAAATTAAAGAATGAATT
>NIPQ01045986.1:0-10615 GCA_002806875.1 Lepidotrigona ventralis hoosana | reverse complement strand
ACGCAATTCGAGGCATCTCGAGCGCAATTCGGCGAGAACTCGATCGGTAAGGCAGGACGGAAATTTCGTCGAACGGGTTTCCAGTCTGATAATGTTAGCCGCGACCTGTTTCGCGGCTAGAGAGATACTTTCCATGCCGCGGTGAACACTAAATAGATAGCCGAGGAAAATGCGAGCGAGCTCGTGGCCGCGCAGCGGAAATGAACAAGGAGCGCGTGGACTGCTTGCACGAAATAATGAACGGGTTATACACGTTTTTCCATGCCGCGGTGAACACTAAATAGATAGCCGAGGAAAATGCGAGCGAGCTCGTGGCCGCGCAGCGGAAATGAACAAGGAGCGCGTGGACTGCTTGCACGAAATAATGAACGGGTTATACACGTAGGCGCATAGTATCGCGAGCTTGTGTCTCGTTGTCGTCGTCAGGCTCGACGCTATTTTTTCTTTTCTTTACCGGTTATATCGTTGTATCTTTTTCGTTGGAAATAAAATAATTTACTGAGAATTGTAATTTAATACGTTTTCTCGAGATTGAGTTTCTTGAATGTACACTTTCGAAGGAAATATATTAAGAAAATTAATTGTTAATTATTGTCTGGCGAGAAGAGGATCAGTTGATTGAA
This sequence comes from Lepidotrigona ventralis hoosana, assembly GCA_002806875.1. Lineage (NCBI taxonomy): Eukaryota > Metazoa > Arthropoda > Insecta > Hymenoptera > Apidae > Lepidotrigona > Lepidotrigona ventralis. The sequence continues at coordinate 9,992 of NIPQ01045986.1, read as the reverse complement.
ATTTTACGTAATGTCCGTATATAATTTACTTTTTTAATACATATTAATTTTACTTCTTTAATTTTTAGTTTTCTGTATACTCTTTCAATATTCTAATTAACTTCCGATTTACAACTAACTTCTCAATTTCTTGGTCTTAACTTCAATCTAAATTTCTGAAATAAAACGAATAAATAAATTTTTCGGTGAATAAAACAATTTTTAAATACCATTTATAAAATAAATGCAACGTGTGATTTATACATAGTAAATGAGTGTAGATTGAAGTGAAAAATAAATAATAAAATATATATATTCTATCATAAAAAAATAAATATCAATTTGTAAATCTTACCGTAAACTAAATGTAACAAATTCTACCGTGAATTATAATACAAGTATAAATGCAATGCAAATACAAATATAAAAAGTTTGTCAATACGCAATCCCTCGCCCTTCGAATCGAAATCATCAATTTGCAAAAATAAAAGTAAAAACGAGCCGTCCAACTTATCGATTATGATCACTTCGTCTCACGGTGTTTCACCGGGTGCGCGGCCTCTCTCTAACTATCATCATCGACAGCCATTAATCGCAGCGCACCTTTGAACACAGCCAACTAAAACCATATATATACATATACATATATATATATATACCCTCCCCTCTCTCTCGACATTTGGCACGTTTTCACAGGAGGAGAATTTCCCGGTGGAAGATAAACCGGTCACGAGCCGATTGCACAAGCGTCCGGAAAATTTATAAATGGCAGGCGGTCTGTAGATCAGAAACGAGCGTTATGCAACGGTACACGCCGCTGTGTAATATCGGCAGATATGAGTACCGGTTTCTCGCGCGAGATACGTGAACTTCCAAACCCAAAGTTCGCCGGGCACCGTTATTTGTTTTCGATCATTTCAGGCCCCACGCCGATCGATCACAGGGGAGACACTTTAAACTACGTTAAACGCTGAAACGGTGAAAAGTGTGTTAAAACACCGTGGTGGTTAACTCTGTCTCTCTCTCTTTCTGAAGGATTTTCAGTTCATCCTTGCGAGAGAAAGAGAGACTGTTATTCGAGAGTAGTGATTTGCTCCGATTGAAAATCCGAGGATCGATAATTGTTACAATTACCGTAGATTGCGAATGTTTGTGCACGTAATGTAGGTAATTGAATAAAACACGGTGAGCTTTTTTAAATTTTCACGTGAATAAATATGTGAACGCTAAGCTGAAGTCTAGCAAATAATTTATTTGGGACTTTTTTTTGTATTACATGTATCGTGTAATTTTTTCAAGTTGTTTGCATTGCTATCAGTGGCCGACGTTACTTTCAGAATAATGTTAACTTTCATTTCAAACACGCAAGAAGACTATTTTACACAACAATCGCGCGTAACTTTGAGAATAAGAAAATAATTTTCCATTTGTAATTCGTGCGTAATTCGTGTAATTCGTGCGTAATAACTTGCACTTTCATTCTTTTCAAATCAACTATTTATCATCGTGTTAAATTCTCACACAAAACAGATACAAACAGAAGTCTAGGTGTATTTGGTCTTCTTGTAATGTGAAATACATGTACGTTTAATGTTAATTTTTTCCAAGTTGTCGTTATCAATGGCTGACGTTATCTTTTCAGAATTAATGAGACTTTCATTGCACAGCGCACTACTTTACACAACAATTGCACGTAACTCCGAGGATAATTTCCACTTGTAATTGGACTTTCCTCCTTTCGAAGTTACTATTTCAATCCTGATCCCTCAAAGATCGTCCAGTCTTAACACGAGATAAAAATCTCTTCGATCAAAGAATTGACGAGTGGACGAAATATCTCGCGGTGTTAAAAGTGTTACTGTTTTACCGACGATCGAGACATAAAATTAAAAAGCGAGAAAAATAGAAGAACTCTATGATAAACTGAGCTTTTATTTCGTACACAGTTCACAGTTTAAATGAAAAGTCATTTAAATCCACTGTTTCCTATTTGCAAGAATCTACGAAATTAACAAGAATTAACAAATGAAATGTTAAACATCAAACTATAGAAGGAATAATTCTCTCGGACGAGTAAATGAAATGAAGTTATATCACGATGGCGCGCTGATCGATCGAATTCGCCATCATGAATCGTTGATCGTCGGAGAACCGTCGTCGAGATCGTTAGTTACGTAAGATCAGAGAATATCCCCGGTGTGTAACAGAATGCAGAAACACCAGCGTCTCTCTCTCTCTCTCTCTCTCTCTCTCTGTCTTTCTCTCTATTCCCTTTTGATCAGGATAAGTGGATGGACGCGGTTGTTGAATTCTAAGTTCAATCGCGGTATGTTGGATAACGAGTTACGTCACCGGACCGGCTCACCCACACGCTGAACCCGAATATTTATCTTAATTGAACACGTTGCGTCGAACGATGTGTTCCCTAACGAGCACGGAGAAGCAGGGAGGGTGACATCGATCAACAAACGCGTTCGTTAATGATAAAAATCGTCGAAGAGCAGCGGATATCGGCAATTAAAATCCTCGTTTGCCTTTTGTTGACCATTTATCGTAGTCAGAAGTCACCGCGCTCTTGCATTTCTATTCAAGAAACTTTGGATGACATCTCATAAATGATCATTTTGTTCAGAATATTGTTGAAACTTTGATCTTTGAATGGTATACAATTTTCGATAGGATACATGGTAAATATTGTAATTATATTAACAAGTGTTTCAATATTATACGTAAAATATTTGTAAAATATTTCAGTATTATAATTATAATTACGCGGTTTTATATATAATAAATATTATAATATTCGTAATTTTATATATTATAATATCTGTAATTTGATTTGATATATTTGCAATAAATATTACAACGTTTAGAATATCAATTTCTGTATTGTTAAAATTAATTTAACATTTTAGTTACGTTTCTATTTTCGTTTTTCCGAGTCCAAAAATAAATACAGATAATGGTATAATATAAACTCGTGATGAATACGTTAGATACATCAGACGAGATTAATCCAACCTCTTCCTCCTCTCNTTTTAAAAAAAAAAAAAAAAAAAAAAAAATTCAATTTATCAAAGCGCGTATTAATTTCCCTGGTTTGAGTATTCTCTCGTGCATCGAGAAGTTTGTCCGTGAAAACCGGAAGCATCGTCGTGTGTATCAGCTTGTCAATCTGAATGCATAATGCAGCACACCGTTGGGATCGAGTACGTTACGTTATAAATTAATGAAATTCACGCACGTGAGAGGATAATGCAAACGCGCGTAAAGAGAAAAAAAGAAGAAAAAGAAAAGAGAATAAGTTAACTAAAAGAGCGGAGAAAAAATTACTAAATTTATTTCCATTAAACGTCCAGCTGCCCGTCTGAATTTCAACTCTTTTATTACTACATTTGTTTCGCACCCCATAAAAATAAACGTTTTTACTTTTGAATTAAACTGAATTCGTTAGGTGCGTAATTAATTTATTCACTCGAGGCTTACCTGTTCCGTAAAAAAATAGTATGAGAATAATAGAACGCCCATTATGTTCGTTCAAGCCTCGTTTTTATCGATCGTACAATTTTCCACACGTTCCCTTGCAAAATACTTGTAAAATAACTTCAGTGATTTCATTACGTAGTATAATATATATATACTCGTGTATTTTGACTAGCAACGAAGTTTTTTTCTTTTAATATTTTTATCATTCTACGGAAAATGTTATATATGAGAAAGAACTTTTAAATTGACATATAATCTCAAATTATTATCATACGGTAATTAATTAAATTAAATTACCATTACATATTATTTACAAATTATTACACAATATTTAATAATAATTTGATATTACATATTGTATATTATACACGCAATGATAATTTAATGATTACGGCGATTGAATGAAATATTATCTGAAATATCAATTTAATTGGATCAATAAGTCGTCATTAAGCAAAATCATTTTTTTGCTTTTTATGCAACAACTACTAGAACATAATTATTGACACTGTCTCGAGAGAATAAGATTAAAGATCGTTGAATAATTGATTCGCCAGTGCAAATGAGTGAGTAACTAAGTAACAATCAATTAATTGGAGTTCGTACATACGAGTCAAGATTCAAGATTCGATAATTGCACACTCCTTGACGAGCGATTATGAATATTCTAATAACTCATTCATTCTCATAATTTTAGGAGAGCACTGATTACGATATTCTTGCAGATTTGTGTGACATTTTCCAAACTTACGCAAACACGGAAAGAACATTTTTAAACGGAACATTTTACACACCAAAGTGCATTTTATATTAATCTTTTTATATTTTTATATTAATTTTTTATAATTAATATTTTTATATTAATATTTTGCAAGTCTTTTTATTCTTGCGAATTTAGATATCGTATAAATGCACAATTATTATAAAAGAAACAATTGTTATTCGAATAACGATGAAATCGAGATTCCATTTATCCAGATCTATTGAAAGTTTCGATCGTGATAACGTTTAAATAAAATTCTAGTGATAATGAACGATAAATATGTAGGTAAATACTAAAATTTGGTCGGTAAAACTAATGATAAATAGTATATAATAAAATTCGATCGACAATGATGGTAAGTAACAAATGCTAAATTTCAATTATTTCTGCGAATAACAAAATTCCAATGTTAATTATCAGGCTGATGTTAATTATCAAAATCAATAACTTGCTCGACACTTGACACTTTCCAAAACCAACGGATATCGCTCCTCTCGGTAACCATAAATTTCATTCGCTTTATTTATTTTTTTTCATAACGCCATAAAACCAGCAAGCAATAATTCCAGGTACATATTATAATGATTCACGCGAGTCCATTAGCAGCGTGTTTCGACCTGACAAGATTTTACGGGCTTTTATTAATCCTTCAAGAAATCTCTTATCGATGCGAGTGATACCCATGAGCAAAAAAAAAAAAAAAAAAAATGGGAAAAATCTCGTTCAAGGAGAAACGATCGAGCAGAATACGCTTGTCCTTTCGATTAAAAAATCTGCATGATCGTCACGTCAACACACATACACGGTGAAACTGTCGCTCACCTCGTCCAGGCAAATAAATTATTTAATTTAGGGGCCGCGACAGTGAAATTCACATAGAGACGAAAAATTCTGAATAATTGAAATTGACATAATTTCGTAGAAAAAGAGATCACGTAACGACACTATTCGTACCGTTTCAAAGCTTATTTTTTTCACTATTGCAATAATATTTCTTATATTTCAATGAAATGATCAATCACTGTGATTCCTATTTGTTAGGCAAGGCATATATGTATTCAAGAACGTGACGTATAAAAATCATTATAATCTGCAATGTTTAGAAAATATTTTCGTGATTCCTTATTCATTATGACAAACTTTATTGTAAAAATATTCATACTCAGAAAACTGTTCCATGGTGCCGCGAGTGCGAACATTTAACACGCTGATAATAATAATAATAATAATTATAGTCAATTCGTATTCAAAGATTTCTATAATAAATGTCCGCGAAAAATAAACTGCATCCTTTGTTAATTTTGGAAATTTGAAAACCCTTGGACAGTTTGATTCTTAGATATCGTACACAATATAATATAATAATGTATAATATAATAATGTATAATATATAATATATTATGTCATATAACATAGTGTTATAATTTATATAATTAAAGGTTCAAAGAGAACAATACGTTACACTGAAAATAAATTAATCAAAAAATATAATTTATTAATATTAAATATATTACGTAGTTTATATACTATACTATATATAAATATATTAAAAAAAGTATATCAAGATGAATGCATTCTAAACGCTTCATAGACCTTCACTGAATGTTGGCCTTCGAGTTTTTGCTAATTTTATAATCACTCGAGGGGTTGGACGTTGCTCGATCTCACCAAGACTTCGAGAGACAAAGTAACCGACGTTCAGATCTCGTGGTTGACATTCATTTCAGCTACTCTCGCGTCGCTTCCGGTATAAGTATAATGCTGGACGAAAAAAGTCGTGACGTCGTCGTCGCACTGCAGATCTGCCGATCTGCCGCGGTGAAAAGCCGGCAGGGTTAACGTCGTAAATTCGTTATCTCGCCGCAAGGACGTTCAATCGCGCAAGGATAACGGTACACACATAACCACGTGGAAAAACCCGAAACGTTGTTCAAGCTCTCCGCGATCTTCTACAATCGTGTCAAACATCGACAACGTCACGCGAATGTGTCGAAATGTTGGAATATTTCAAAATGTTCTTTTGAACGGAACGTCGACGAACCACGAAACGAACATTTTCACAAAAGACTGGAAGGTTTCAATCAAATTGTATCAAGACAGTAATAATAATAATATGTGATATATGTTTTAATATATAATATTATATGATGTAATATAATAATAATCATTCTTACTGTCATATTATATATTGTGATATTGAACTAGTATATATTACGTACAAAATTATGACACTTTGTGCAATTTTGTACATCTAGAAGAAAGAAATACGCCATCTTGTTGTATACCATTCTCAGAATTAAATTGAAGACAAAATCTTACAGTTTGTATGACAGATTTAATTACGAGGCATCTGATCCTCCTAACTTTTGCGATTTCTTCTAATACCATTTACCTATAACGTTCGCTAATGGAATATAATCACTATAATATTGTATTGTAATAATGAATTTAATGTAATAATTAATTCATTTATATAAAGTGAAGCAATGAATGCTGTCAACGGAAGAGTATAATATTTATTAACAAAATTGCGAAATTATTAATTGTTTCATGTCAATGCTACCCTAACCACGCGATTTAACGAGGAAACGCGGAACCCGACGGACGAAATGGCGGACGTGGGCCACGCGGCTCGAAAAAAAAGGGGGAGGGGAAGATAATCGAAAGAAACTAGCCGGAGGGCGAGATCGCCGCGTTCTTTCACGTACCACGCACTCGCGACGAACGACGCGCGGCAGATTTCGTATGCCGAGGAAAGAGCACGAGAAGAACTCTTCTTCTTCTTCCTCCTCCTCCTCCTCCTCTCCCCCCACCGAGCAGAGAGATAAAGACGGAAAGAGAGACGAAGAGAGGCTGAACGGATGTTCAGACAATTTTAAATGCATCCCGCGTCCCGCCTCTGTTTCTCTCATCGTTTCTGTTTGCTTTTTCAACAGGTTCGCTCATTGTCCTCTGTCCGTGGTTGTTGTCCACCATCTCTCTCTCTCAAGCTCGAGGAATATCCTCGCTCGAGGAACATCCAGCTTGATACACGTTTCAAAATATTTTCGACGAACGTCCGCTTATTTGCAGAAAACACTGTTTTGTCCGCGCTGCAGAAACTTTGTTTGGAATGTTTCTCGGACAATTATTGGAATGGATCGCGCAAACTCGAATATCGAGGAATGATTCTTCCATAATTCGTGTTCATATGACGTACATTTTGTGTANATATATTTTGTTTTTATATATATATATATATATATATATATATATATATATATATATATATATATATATATATTATCGTGATTTTTCGTAGTGTTTGTGTTCAAAGTTCATCGATTAAATTGCGAGATATTCATCGTCGTATCACTTGTGACCGCTTTCTTCAATTCAGAAAGAAATTAAATAATATAAATAATAGAATATGGCAATTTTTATATTATATTTTTCATGTGTATTGTTTATTTCATGTACAAAAATATATGTAATATTGCATTAATTATTATTAATTACTAATTATTAAATATAATTATAATATTCATTACAATATTCGTTATTACAATTATATTTAATACTAATAATTGGTAATTAATAATAGTATATTTACAATAATACTATAATATTCATTATATCACAATATATAAATATTAATAATGTATTATTATTATTATTATTAATATATTATTTGTGCATTAAAAAAATATTATATTATTATTATTGCATAAAACATTATTATTAATTACTAATTATTAGTACGAAATATAATTATAACATTCATCACAATATTCGTTATTACAATTATATTTAATACTAATAATTGGTAATTAATAATAGTATATTTACAATAATACTATAATATTCATTATATCACAATATATAAACATTAATAATGTATTATTATTATTATTAATATAATATTTGTGCATTAGAAAAAATATTATATTATTATTATTAATTACTAATTACTAAACATAATTATAACATTCGTTATTACAATTATATTTAATACTAATAATTGGTAATTAATAACAGTATATTTACAATAATACTATAATATTCATTATATCACAATACAAATATAATTTATGTACAATGTATGCGCACTTCTCTCACTTTACGTTACGACACAATTTATGTATGTATTTTTGTACGTATTATACAGGGAATTTTTGAAATGCCAAACATGGACCCGCGTGAAAACTCGCAAGCGAGTTGAATTCTGCCCCGAAGCAGACCCCACCTATTACCCGGTCGCTGCTCTTGTAACGTGTCTTGTTAACGATCGTTAATAACCTTCAGGAGCCTCGCGCTCGAATTCGGCCCGAAGGCGAAGAGANACAAAAAAAAAAAAAAAAGAAAAAAGAATCACAACTATTATTAATAAGTCAGACACAACGCGTTGTAAGGCGAGAGGATCGAATAGGGATTGTCCAGCTTCCGGCACGAACGACGATTAGGCTACCTGGAACGCGACGATTTCAGAAAGCTGCCTGTCCTAGAAAAGCAGAATTTAGCCTGGGTCTAATTGCTAATTGGTAATTAGTAGGTAGACGATCCACGTAGGCGTGTGTTCAACCATAAACGAGGATGAAGTGTCGGAGCCCTCGGTTGAGAAATCAGTTATTTTTTGGATAATTTTGGTAACCAGCGGTATAATTGGTAAAGGAAACGGTTCATAATTCGGTCGACCTAACAACGACGAATTGGAAAATGAGGACACACTTGGAACAACACCGTAGACAAATTTCAAATAGAAATGTGTGATTTATAATTATTTGAATAATAATAATGACAATGTGATATAATTTAAACAATATTTATGAATTTGCTGGTATAATAAATTTAATATCGTTTAAGTAATCATAATAATATAATAATATACAATATTAATGTAATATAATTTAAATAGTAACAATGAATTTGCTAGTATAATAAATATAGTATCAAGTAAATAACAATAACAATAACAATTTAATTCCGGTTTCCGAATATGCATAAAATAATAATTATATTTTATAAATCTAATATTTTGATATGATGTTCTTGCACTTTTAAATAAACGTACAAACGATTCGTTCGCCAGTTAAAATTACAAGTTGAACTTCTTAATTAATTTACAATTTACTTCTAGCTGCGATTATTTTTTTTTTTTTATAGCAATCACATTTTATCATTTTTCTTCTGTATTATTTAGTCGTTCATCCAAAGACTTGTTTCACACAATATTACATCAAACATTTCATACTACATCTGTTTTGGACATTTCATGCTGCATCATCCAGTTTATTTAATCAATTTAAGTTACGATCGATCAAATTTACGATCCATTCGAAAATGGTTGTAGAGAATATTTCGAAATATTTGTTGGGGAAGTAAAATTTGTTAGAAAAATCAAATTTGCTAGAAAAGTAAATAAAGCAAGAAAAACAAAATACTCGAAAGAATAGGTATTAGGCTATTAATTTTTAATCTGTTTTTTATATATCATGCGAAATGGATCGCAACTGACGAGGAGAGCTCGTAAACGTAAATCGCGAAATGGCTCATCCCTCTCTTTTACGAGTCACCCGAAGCGACAAAGAAAGTAAGACACCCGAGAGTCTCTTGAACCCGAAGATCCCGTAATTTCACATCAACGGCCATTCGTTCGCGGTTATATTTTCATTCACGTTGTCGTCGGCCTGCCGAGTTTTATCGCCGAATTTTTTGCGCGTTTCGGGTGAAAGAGCCATTTCGCGTTTCATCGAGAGAGAGTGCAATTTCAGAACCAATGGCACGA
>NIPQ01045969.1:0-10266 GCA_002806875.1 Lepidotrigona ventralis hoosana | reverse complement strand
GGCTAGAAGAGAAAAGCGAGATAAGCAGAAGAAGGCAAGAGAACGTGGCCTCGGTTGCTCTATCGGGGGCCGGCTACGCACGAGGCGGGTCCCGCATCGGAGCGGCTTAGGTTAGTTTCGAAGTCTCATCTTACTCTCACGTGGGGCGGCGTAATGAAGCAACATGACTTGCGGTTCGCAGGGCCGTGTTCTTGCCTTATTGAAAGCAGTGTCGCTCATTCGTCCACTCTGTTCAACCCGCGTCCACGTTGTTCGTTGTTCGTTGTTCGTCCATAGTCTAGGACAAGTTTGACGGCAACAAACGCATAGAGTAAACTCGTACGCTTCATGATCGTTTCTCGGGGCGGTTGGTCCGGTTCGACGCACGCGTCAAGCTTTACCCTTGAACGTTCCACGGTGTTATCGGTAACGCAAGAGAATTACGCAATATCCGGCGAGGAGGATGAATCGAATCGCAGGCGTTCACCAGGTGACTCGGCTTGAGAACTTTCTCTCTCGGTCGAACGCTTTCTGCGAACTGGTCCTCCGCCGGTGGACGCGGAGTCGCAGACCGAATGGATGGGGTCGGCACCCAGGGCGCCATGAATTATGCAGCGGTGCCCGACATACCGGTAAATTTCGCCGTAAATCGCTTTTGCAAAGTTTCTTTCGCGCCACGTGAGCGGACAAGTTATTAGATCTGTATTTGCGGAGACTATATTTTTTCGGGTCCGAGGCATCGGTGGCCCCTTTTTATTCCAAGGTAATGCGAGAATCCCCCGATCCGACATATTTATCGCGCACGGCGAGTCGAATACATATATCGCGTACTGGGCAACACGCGCCTCATATTTCTCGTGATCGCAACGCGTCGTCGATAATTAAGGGAAACGACCGGGGTGTATTTTAAGGGCGCGCGGCAGCGACGACGGCTTACGTAACCATTTAAATGGTCTCTACGCACGTTGTTCGCCTCGTCGACGCTTTTTCGCCGTACCGTTCCCTTACTGTTCTCCACGGGCGAACGTAACGACCGGCCCGAACGAAAAAAAGTCCTGCGACAAGAGCGCGCGGTTCCACGGGCTCTGGATTCCAGGGTGTCGAGTGTCCTTGAGATTGTACGCGGAGGAACGTCGTCGGGCAAGAACCTTCGATTCTACCGGTCGATCATGACTTCCAGTTGTTCCGGATTATCTCTTGCTCTCCGTAACGCCGTGAGTGCACACCTTCGCGTACACGTCTTTTTCTCTCTCTCCCGCCCGTCTCCCTTCTTGCAACTTTCTCCTTCATACACGCGAATAACAATCACGTTCTTCCGGTGATCACGTTGATTTTTCTCCTGCGAATTTACAGTTTCCAAAAGATTCCTCGCGTCTGGAGAATAGAGAAGCGTTAAAGTCTCAATATTTGCCGGAAGATCCTCGACACTCACACTTGCTCGGCGTAGTGGCACCGGCGTACAGGTGCGAGAGCTGATTCGACTCGCTCTTCCCCGATGCCGATCACTATTACAGCCATTAGGGACGAAATTTGAATCGCAAAGGCATTAAAGATATTTTATGGCCTCCCGTGGCGCGTACCGTACTGCCCGTGGCTGCAGTTAATTATCGCGTGTTATAAATAATATTAACACCCTTTTTCATCGATTTGCCGCGCATGGCAATCGATCGATTGACCCGACGAGCGTTTCGATTTGAACCAATGAAGACGACACGGTACGCGCGCATATGCCAAATGCGTTCGACACGAATTTCGCAAGTTTTTCACCGTCCGACGACCGACGGTCGAAATAGGCGTTCGCTTGGTTTCGTCCTGCTTTCCTTTCTCTTCTTTTTTTTTTCTTTTTCTTCCACGTGTCGGTGTTTCTATTAGTGCGAGCCGCTCGAAAGAGCCTGTATAAATTAATTAGTAGATACGTCCCGATACGTGGCCTCCCACCGTACGACGTGCCGCTATCTCGTTCTCTATCGAACCGTCGACCGCCGTGGGTAACGCATTACCGATCTCGAGCGTGTTGCGTGTGTATTCCTTTCTTCATCGGTCTCCGGCACCGTCCGTTCTACCGGTCTCCGGCTCCCTGTCCGTTCGCGCATGTACGCCGGCATGTTGACCGCGTGTGCAGACCCGTGTATATCGAGCGCGTACACGGAGGTGTCGGTAGACCAGAGAGAGTCCCCCCCATGGCAGAGGCCACCGAAGAATACTAACGGTCCGGTGGCTGACATCGTGCCGACCACTGCACTGACAATCAGAGCAAGTATGTAATTGGTTCCGGGTAATAAAACACGCCGCTCGGATAACCGCTCCGTTCGTACGCGTCTACGATATTCTGTCGCGACGATTTGCCGCGAATCGAGAAGCGCTCTTCATAGCGAGACGCGCTTCAGCGATGATCGTTGCACGAACGATACGAGAGATACGATCGGCCGGGATCTCCCGGTCGATCCTTGACACGCGTTGATCATCGTGCGCGAAAAAGATCGCAAATCGATTCTTTCCCCGGTTTCGTTCCAGTTTTCAAAGCTACCCAATCACCGGAAACGCAACGGTCGCGGACGACGAAGAAAGCCGGAGCGGGAAGCCAGAGTTGTCAGAGGAAGAGAAAGATGGTTCAGGGCGGTCGAAACGTTCTTGTCTTTGGGCGTGCGTTAAATATGATATATGCTTATTGAATTTGTAAGTAAAACGGCCGACAGTAGAACTGCGGCACCTGGTAGAATGAGACGCGCGCACCGGAGAAAACAAAGGTCGAACGAGCGAAGAAGCGCGAAGAAGAAGAGGAAGAACACCGTGGAGGAGGGGGAGATATCGTGTCTTCTTCTTATTCTGGTTTACACTTTCTCTCTTTCTCTCTATCTTTCCCGGTTCTTCCCGTTTCACTTTCCTTCCCTTCGCGCCACTCGATCGCTCGTCGCCTGGTGGTAGCCGTGGTGGTAAAGCGTGCATAATTAGGAGGAATTCAACGGGGATTACCCTCGTACGGATCCCATCCAGTCATCCTGCTGCTGCCCTTCTTTGTCGAGCAACTAATTTATTTAATCGTTTCAGCGTCGTCCTCAAGGCGGCGCCTTTGCTCGCCCGTGGTCCCTAAGTTGTTTAATCGCCCAAAGAGGCTGTTTCTCTTCTCCCTGAGCCCCGGCCTCTTCGTCGGCTATCCGCCACTGTGGCTTCTTCTTCTCCTCCATCGCGAATCTCTGCTCTCGTCGTGTTCGTGTTCCTCCTCGTCAACGACTTCGGTCGTTGTTGCTGTTGTTTAAAATTTCGAGGGCTCCGAATAGCCAGGATCATTCCTCTCTCCACACTTTCCTCCCCCTCCACCGATCCCTGTCCCTGCCTCTTTGTCTCCCTTTCTTCTCCGGGTACACACTCTCCGGCCTCTGGAGAGCGGCTGTCGTTGACCGAGTTGTGTGGACCGTTGCCTACGATCTCGCCGCGCGAATGCTTTGATCCTTGGCGAACGGTAGTACCGTTAAATTCGCGACCGTTACCAGACGTACTCGCATGATCGGTGTTTTCGACACGGATCTGCCGATCCGAAGGAGGGATCACGTCGCCGCGACACGGGGCAGAGTCGCGATCGAATATTCATTGGGTATACTCGGTCGTGTCGACTAATTCGAAGAGGTACCACTGCACACACGCGCACGGTCTGGGCCTGAAGAAGGGCCGGAGAACAAGCAGAGAAAGAGAAAACGGAAAGAGGTGGTGCGCGGTGATGCGCGGAGGGTCGAGCGTGCCGAGATGGGTGCTCGGTTGTCCGTGTTTTGCCCCGTCGCGCGTACATCGAAACGGAATCCGGTTCGTGGAACAAAACCACGCATCGCCGTTGACAAATTGAGTTTCGACGAGAGAGGAGTGTACGCGTTCGCGCGTGCTCGCACAGCTCCGACCACGAGTTGACGATCGCGTGAAAATCGATTTCTTTCGAGGGTATAGCTTCGTTTGCTGCGTCGGGAAAGCAAACGTCGGTTCTCGATCGCGGTGCTACTCGGACGCATGATCGATAGACCCGAAACGCCGACCTGTTGGAAAAAAAAAACGACGTCGGGGGGAGACAACCTTTTCTCTCCGTGTATCGTTCCTCTGCCGCTCATCCAGCCGGCCCGGGAGAAATTAATCAAAATGCACGCCACGGTAATGCAGAATCCGTCGGTGCGTACGCGGAGTCATTGATCCAACGGGCGGACGACACCTTTCCGATGGGGATAAATGGAAAAAAGAAGAGGCAGGGGACCGAGGCAGGCGGAAAGAGAAACAGAAGTAGCGAAGAAACAAGAGCAAAAAGTGGCGGCAGAAAAAAGCAAGAGGCAAGAAGAAGAAGAAGAAGAAGAAAAAGAGAGGAGAAGGAAGACAAGGAGAAAGGACACTAGAGGAATAAGAAGAAAAGGAAGGGAGGAAGCCGTGCTCGAATCGAACGAGTATAATTTTAAGCGGAGTTCTTTCAGCTCGAAAGTTAACCGGTCTGGTATTCTCCTGCCTGAATTATCGTTGACCTCCAACACGGTCTTACAAGGCACTCTCCTCGAATACAGAGTTTCTCCGTGTGGCCCATCCCAGTGTGCCCACCCTCCCCCGGCAGCAGCAGGCCCAGGGCCAAGCGCGTTCTTACAATGTTGCACCGCATAAATTGATACCTGGGTCCAGGAGTTCCTGCGTTACGGGCGGGCATCGACATGCGCATGCATCGTGCCGATGCGCCGCGGCGCGTTACCGAGCCCCGGACACTGGATACTCCCTCCTCCCGTCGGCCGAAAACTAAAACCCCGCCGAAAACGCGCCGCGGCAATAAAATTCGGTTCACTTTCACGTCCGTTTATCTCTCGTCGTTCATTTTGCCCGTGTACTCTCGAAGCCGCGGTGAAACGTATTAATTACTCCTATCCCGAATAACTCGCCCCTGTGGTCCTCGTCTCTCACGTGTGACGTGATCGTCGTCCTGAACAGCGACGTAGCGCATCGGCGCGATCTCTCTTCCCCAGCCAAGAAAAAAATGATCATCGAAATTAACGTGGTGTTAGAAGAGAATCTAAACAGCTCGGATGTACAACCGAGTCACAGTTTGTACCACGTGCGTTTCCAAAACGCGTTCGATTCGCATAAGAGCCGCGCTAGCGGTGGTGTCTAGCGATGGTGTGTTGCCTCGCGTGTCGTGCACTGGTAAATTGGTGGCGAGGAACGGAAGGCGCAGCCCTGCTACTCTCGTCGTGTCCCATGCCACTAATCGATTTTACCGGGAGAAAGCGTGCCTCCGCGCTACGTCTAATTGGTAATTAAACTTAGGTTTACGGGCTCTCGAAAGCCGGGGCTCTATCGTCACCGAGCGACGACACAACGACGAAGGAGAGGGGAGGGGAGGGGATGTTAGGCCGCGAGTAAAGAGGAAAAAGCGGCGTACAAAGGTGGAGGAAGAAAGCGAACCGGCGGAGAAAAACGAGCAAACGGCGAGAGAACGAAAGAGGGAGAAGAAATTCCTTGGCGCGAGCTTCGATCAGCCGGTCGATCGCGCAAAAAACAGGTGTGTCCCCTACGACGTTCGAGAGTTAACTGCCGGATAATACGAGCGCCTCGTTTAATTGCGTCGTGCCGCGTCACGTGCCGCGGAAATTTCAACGCCACGGACAAGAGACACGTACATATACAATATGTATATCTGTCTTCGAATCGTACGCTTCCAACAGCCTAATCCTCGGTAGGCGAGCTCTCTCTCTCTCTCTCTCTCGTAATCGGATTGGCTCATCTCGTTTTCAATCCGATTCGTCCTGTCAAAACAGACCAGGCCGCTGACATGGTTCGGTCCGGAACCGAGAAGCTGGCCGAAAGGCGGAAGTCGTCCCGCCGCTCGCTTTTAAATCCCCGTTTTAAGGACAGTTGACAAGAAGGTGTGCGCGCGCGTGGCGATCGATCGGCGATCTTTGACCGTCCTTTTCCGGCCTCTAGTCGACGCTACCTAAAAACTCCAGTCGACGACTTTCGGAGTCGAAAAACGCAAAAAGCCACGGACATTTTTCACGAGTTGTCGGAAAGTCGTACTCGTGAAAACCCGCGAGTCATCTCGATTACACCGAACTCGTCTTTGCTCTGCCGGTTCCTCCTCGTTTCTCTCTCTCTCTCTCTCTCTCTCTCTCTTTCTCTTTTTCTTGTCCATCTCGGATCGTCCGATCAAGATGGAAGGAAAAAGGGCACCGAGAGTCCCGGTGCTCGGTATCGCTAGGACGATCGCACCAAGAATTCCCAGAAATAATACGAAAATCTGCTTCGCGCGGTTGTTTCCACAGCGGCGTTCTCTCCCTTTTCGGTGGGGGACGAGCCCCGAGTGGTGAACGAACGAACAAACGTCTCGGCCACGGTGTACACCTTTATCCGGCGTAGCTTTGGCTGGCCCGCTACGTGTCCACGTGTGTATACAGACGTAGGAGCTACGTGTCTCTTCGTGGCCAGGGCACAAGACTCACCGCGGCGTAGTTACCTCTTCTCTTCCTGACCTTCTCCTTCTTGCCTGCCGGCACGCTGATATATAGCGCGCATAAGAGATGTAGTCAGATCACGGTCCCCTTCATGACGCTGCTTCTACACCGGCGAACACGTTCTTTCCTACGATAAATCCTCGCGGAATGTAAAACCTTCCGAGGCCGGCGCGCACAGAGCCCTCGACGGAGTTCTGTCCCCGCCTCCGCCGGCCAACCCCGATACTTCCCCTTTTCATTTCGTCTATTCGCCTCTCTTCTGTTTCTCTCTTGCGTTTCTAGATTCCTCTGGCCGACCTCGTGAGAAATCGGCTACTCCGCCTCCGTCTGTTGCGCGACGCGCCAATTCTCTTTCTCTCTCTCTCTCTCTCTCTGTCTCGCTTGTGAGAGTGCGCGAATCCAGGCCGATGATAATTCGCGAGTCTCTCGGGGCCGACCGAAAAACCGAGCGGCAGGGTCCCCTTTTGTCGTGGGAACCGTCGTCCCTGTGCCGGTGTCCCCGAACGAACGTCAACGAGATTAACACGCGGGAACCACGAAACGATTAAACCGGTGCGACTCTCTAATCGTAAAGTGGAAAATACAGTGGTAATCTACAAAAAGTATATATGTACATTGTGTCGCTAGAACGATTATACTCGTCAAACACAGAGTCGTATGAACAGTTGCTCGTAAAATTGAATTGAATTACAAGGAATTACTAGTTCTTTATTTTTTTTGAAAAATCAATAACATTAACGTTCAAAACTTCATTGATGTTATTTACAAAACATTCATAATTTTCTTGTAAAGATCAAATATTTGATATTTAGGAATTTAATTTAGAATGATATTCCTTAAAGCAAGATACACACAATGGCACTTTGCATGTAGAGCACCAATATTTAGATTCTTTTCGTATATATTTTGTATATATATTTTTTCAACACGACGAACATTTTCATGTGGATTTAATTTTTGACGATGTGCTTGGTAATTGGAAAATGTTTTACGTGCAAGCTTCGTTGTAGATTGTTAACCAACTGATGTACGTGTTGAATTTATATCTTCAATTGGACATAATTCAGTGGTTTTTTTCGATACTCTTCAACAGGAAGTTTACACACGTCAGTTTTAAACAAATAATGTCTAAAAGATGATTTTTCCAGAAATTATATACGTATCCAGGTTGATTTTCACGCAATGATAGCATAATGCAAGCGATGAAAGCAAGAAAGTATTTAGAAATGATATAAAAGAAACAAGTCTCAAAATATTTAAAAATGTCTAAAATTTACAAATATGTTTTATTTTCCACAAAAGATTTAATTTAAGTGATTATTTTAATTGTAATTATTTGTCTTGCATTACAGACGAATTATACCCGTCATTGCACAAAAAATTGCCATTTCTCGTGACAAAGTAATAGTCATTCACAGCCAAGAAGTTAATTTATAGCTAGCGTCTTACGAAATAATGGTCAGCGAAATAATTTCTTCGACTTTTTCTTCAAATAAACTCTTGTTTTCTCTTTTTCTACCTGCCGTAATCACTTCTCCTCGAACGAACCACGAATTTAACCAAATTAACGGAACAGCCAGTCACGTTAATTGCGAGAGAGCGCCAGTGCGAGAAACTGCGCTGCGACGAACGCGAATGCATTCGTATCGTTTCGGGGATCGCGAGTATCGCGATTTGAATAAACCGCGCGGCGCGGACGTTAATTACTGTGGCCCTTAAGAGGAAGCTCAACCTTCCACCGTCAAGTTTTGCGCTTTGATCCGGAATCGATGCGCCGCGATGTGCTCTCGAAACTCGCGCACCACTCACGATACGCTCAATTTCACCGAGACCGATCGTTTTTGCGCCTATTCAGGTCATCGTTCGCGCTTTGCCATATCGTCGTATCGATCGAGCCCGACCCGAATGAACGCGACTCCGCCGTGCACACGCCGTGTATCCAGCCTTTTTTGCGCGCCCCGACACGCTAATTGGACGAGCCTTCCGATTCCCGCTCGATCGGGAGTTTAATTGGCGCGCACGAAACTACCTTCTACGGAGGCCGCTGCGCGGCATTACGTTTCAATTCTAGCCGAATCCGCTAGAAGAGGTTCCCCCATACGGATCGGTATGATTGACGCACAGCGAGCGAGGACGCCGATCGATTGACGGGATCGAGGAACAAGGGACGCCAGGATGACGAAGCACGTCGATATTTTTCATCGTCGCCGAGCTACACGCGCTGAATGACGATTAACAGTGATAGAGACGCGTGACAGAGCCGTTCCCCTCGAACGAGTCGCTTCTCCGTCGAATCGCAGGCTTCTTCGAGTCGCAAAGATCCGACGGATCGTACGAAAGTTCCCAAGCGTGCACGAATCCTACGGGAAAGTGCGCGGCGACCTTTTTACGCGCCGGTTGAGTTGGATAATTTACCGGAAAAATCAGCGCTCGTGACGATTGTTCGGGAAAGATTCGTACTGACAATGAGCGAACAAATCGGCGAATTCGCGAGAGTTCGTTGCCTGACCGCACATAGCAACGCCACGGTGAATGGCGCTTCGACGCGAGAGTTTCCCTCGGCGGAAACACGCCGAAGCAGATCGTGCAAATCGCGTTAATCGCGAATTAAATCTCGGATCTGAAAATCAACTTGAACACCAAGCGAGCAAACGAGGGCTACCTTCTATCGACGTAGCTCGCTATCTGAAGAAAAATCGACGAGAGTTGAAATCGAATTTGCTCTCTCTCTCTCTCTCTTTCTCTCTCTCTCTCTCTCTCTCCCTCTCTATCTTTCTCGTGACTTCCATTGCACCGGGATGAACGGATAGACGGACGGACGGCGGTTCTGTCTGGCAAAAGACGGAAAGGGAGGCGGCTCCGGCGTTTCGTGGGGTGCGTGGCAGAGAGCGAGAGTCGGAGCGAACGATCCATGGTGTTTCGTGCAAGGTCAGACCGCGTCTGGCAAATTTATCTCACCGGAAACGCCTTCCTACTCTTCCCGGCTAACGACCGAGCGAGCCGACGAAACGAACTCCTGCGAATTCGCCTCTCGATCGTTGCGATCGAGACACGCAACACGCTCCACCGCGGAGAACGAACACGCGGCCGAGCCGATCGGGAGAACTCGATCTCCGTCGTTTCAGCGGTATCGTTCCATAATCCGGCACCGTAGGCGGTACACGTACACGTACACGTACGACGCGGAGAGAGCGTAAGATCCACCAGATCGCGGAACGACGAGGTGCAATGCACCTGTTGCCGCATGCGATCGTCTCGCCCCCGTGGTTCTCGATCTTGCACCTGGACGACTCGCGCGCCCCAGGTTTCCTCCTCCTTCTCCTCCTCCTCCTCCTCCTCCGCGCCTCGATTAATTCGTTTTAATACGCGACGATTCTCGAACCTTTTTCTCGATCTCCAGATGAATCAGATCTCGAGCGAGGAAATGGCAAAATTACGCGCAGAAGTCACAGGCATTCGACCGGCGTTCGATGCATTTCGTTGTCGTTCCAGCAACTGGAGGTTATTTATTGCAGCGCAACGCCACCGACGGGTTAAGATATCGCTCTCAAATTGGACGGTGTATACGGACAGCGATACCGCGCGAAATTTTTCATCCGCCCTGTGGCGTGGCCTTTTTCTTCGTTTGCCGCGGCCCTCCGTCTCGTCGTCTCACGGAGGCCACGGCTAATCGAGTGGTGGACGAGTAAAAGGGGGAAGGGGAGAGGGAGGGAGAGGCGAAGCTGAGATTAATTGCCTATCGGCCGTTTGTCTCGAAAGTCTTACCGGCGGTAAGGCCCAGTTTCCTAAGAGGCCAGTTTGTTCCTCGCTGACAGAAATATCG
>NIPQ01045950.1:0-10480 GCA_002806875.1 Lepidotrigona ventralis hoosana | reverse complement strand
ATACTAGATCGTCATTTTATATTAAAACGTTCTGTTTATTGTGATCATCGCGTAAATACATGGCCGTCAAATCGAGATGATATATTGATGCGGTGAATGTTGAGAAACTTCAATGAGTACAAGAAAACCTCATTCCACGTTCAGGAATACCTTAATATTTCAGTAACGATGAATGATATCAGATCGTCGTTATATGTTAAACAATTGCGTTAATTGTGACCTCCGAGCTGCGTAGAATAATACAAGACATTCAGGGGCTCATAATTTATTGGTGGAGTTTTAATATTTCAGTAACGATGAATGATATCAGATCGTCGTTATATGTTAAACAATTGCGTTAATTGTGACCTCCGAGCTGCGTAGAATAATACAAGACATTCAGGGGCTCATAATTTATTGGTGGAGTGATTGTAAGATATTTGAATGATCCGTAACGGAAGAGCGTATTACATCGGGGACGATAAATACTATTGGGTCGTCGTCATGTATCAAAAGAAAGTTCATTGTGATCTCCACGATGCGTAGAATAATATAACATATTCAGCGTGAGATAATACATTGATAGAGAGATTGCAAAATGTTCTGAATGATCTTAAGTAAGACCGGTATGTAAAGGACCGTATTATTTCGCGGATGATAAATGATAATTCATAGTCGTTATACATTAAAAAATTTTGTTCGTTACGACACCCGCGATACGTAGAATATAAGCGCATCAGAGGGAGCTAATCGATTCATTGAGTGAATGTAGAATATTTTGAATGATTGTATGTAAAACCCGATCCGTATCGGAGTAGCGTACAATATCGCGAATTGTAAGTAATACTGAATCGTTATCTTATATTAAAAAATTTAATTGTGATCCTCAAGTTGCGTAGAATAACATAAGACCACCAGAGAGAGTTAATCTATTGATAGAGCGAATGTAGGTCATGAATCATCATATATAATCCCCAATTCGTACTGGAGGAGCGTAAAAATTCGGGGCGGAAGAATAATATTGGGTCGTCGTTATACATTTAAAACATGTGTTTATAGTGATCCTCAAGATTCTAAGATAAATATGAGGCCACCAAACACAGATAATCTATTGGTATAGTGAATGTAGAAAATTTTGAATGACCATACGGAAGCGCGTACATTTACCGGAGGAGCGCACAACTTCGGGTACAACAGACAATATTGGATTTTCGTTATATATTAAAAAATTGGGTTCGCTATTACATTCGCCACGATTCCAGAGGAGCGTATTGTAACTATAACGTAACAGCGTAATTCTGAACTTTTTATTTATATTAAAGAATGTGTTCATATTGATACCGTGATGCAAAGAACAATATAAGACAAAAAGTTCGAGATAAGATATTGATTGGATGGATGTGGAATATTTTGAACGATCATATATATGCCCCGAACGTACCGGAGGAGTTTATTATTTCGGAGAAAATAATCAAAACAAAATCTTAGTTTTATATCAAAAAATTTTTTTTCATAATTTAACCCACGAGACGTAGAATAATGTAAGACAATCTGATCGAGATAATATATAGATAGAATGAATGTAGAATGTATTTTGGCCATATGAATGTCCCGATTCGTACCGGAAAAGCGTTTATTTGATTATAGTGAACAAATTTTTTAATATAAAACACCGATTTAGTCTCAAATATAGTCTCCGGATATATACAATCCACCGTTACGAATCGACACATACGTATGATAATTTAAAGTTCTTCAACATTCACTCTATCAATATATTACCTCGCTCTCATTTTCTTATATTATTCTACGAATAACGGTAATCACAGTAAACACAATTTTTTATTATACAACAACAGTCCAATACTTTTTATCGTCCGCGAAATCATACGCTCCTCCGATACGAATCGAGGCTTACACATGGTCATTCAATTTATATTCTACAACCACTCTGTCGATAGATTATCTCATTCTACGTACTTAAATTATTCTACTTAAATTATTCTACGCACCGCGAGAATCACAATGCACGCAATTTTCTAATTTACCACGACGATCCAATACTATTCATCCTCCCCATGGTAAGGATCCGTTTAGATCCGTTATTAGACGTCTTGCAGAGTAACTTACTTTGATGTCATCAATCAGACCGAGAAAAATCTCCGCTGTTACACATCAGGGCGGGAAACAGCCCTAAAGGAGAGACATCAGGCATTGAAATGTAATTCGACTTGAGCCATCAGGCCGACGAGTGTCATTCGATGTTAGCCATTATTCCGCGGAGTGTACATCGATATTAGACATAGGAACGAGATACTTTGACTTTATTCAATCAATGTTTCCCCCGGGGACATTACCCCCGGGGGATATTACAATAAGGCGCAGTCATTACAATAATAGTAATAATAATAGTAGCGATAACAATAGTATTTGAAATCATTATGGCACTAAGTCCCAATGTCATTGTCGCCGTAATAAGACGGCACTTGGACAAGAATGCCGGCGGGTTGCGGAACGTCAATTCGAGGAAGTTGAATCTATTGCTTATGAAGGCTAAATGTACAGTATAAGGCTAATGTATAAATATGGAACTGATTGTTGCAAAGATGAAAGGGGAGGCTTGGAATAATTATTGCTGAGTATTTGAATTAGTGGTTGCTGTACTATTATTCGAAGGCGCGAGTTTCCCGCCGGCATGCAGGCACGTGTGCTTTGGTTAAATTATTTTAATTAATGGGGAGGGAGGTCAAAGTCCTGCTACGCCGCTATGATCTCGGAGCCGGTGACTAAGGTGTTTGCCGCGTAAGTTTTCGCGCGAGCGGGTGTGCTCGTGGGGGGTGCCGCTTCATGTCCGGTTAACCCCTGCACGCAAAACTCGCGGATTCCCGATTTGTTCTACGTACACGTCTCAGGATCACGCGATGGTCTCCGAGACCATAGGCTTTCGCATCAGGGACGCGTAACCTGGAGAAATGCGCAGCAGCTTGCAGATATTATCATTATGTGGGTGCCAGGCGCCCAGCGCGCCTACGACGAAGCCGTCGACATGGACGAGAGCATTCCGTCGATGATAGCCATCAGGACGAGGAACGAGAAACGATTTCAACCGTCATGTGGAGTAGCTTCCTACGATGTTCGCTATCAGGCCGAGAAATGATCTTCGATGTTGAGAGTCGTAATTGGATTTTAGCCTTCAGGTCGAGAAATGAATTTAGATGCTAGCCATTGCGAACTTCGGTCTTAAGCCGAGAAGATTACTTCGACGATAGACATCAGGACGAGAAACTATTTTCGATGTATGCCGTCAGGCCGAGGAACGTCCGTCGATGTAAGCCGTTAGGCCGAGAAACAACTTTCGGTGTTAGCTGACATTCAATATCAGGCATCATGGTAATATTTTCCATATTAGCAATCTGTTCGAAGGACGCTTAGCGATTCTAGCGAACAAGCCGTGAGATATATTCTGATGATTGCCATCAAGCCGACAAACGAACTTCGATGTTAGTCGTCTTGTCGAGAAACGTCTTTCGATGTTACCCATCTGGCCGAGAATAGAAGATCAATGTAAACCATTCGAACGAGAAACGGACCTGGATGTCAGCTATTAGGACCGATTACGTCATTGGATGGTAAACATCTGACCGAGGAGATTTCATCGATGTTAGCAATCGGGCCTAGAGACGACTTGAAGTTATACTTCAGGCGAAGAAATAAGAAGTTATACTTCAGGCGTCCTTAGCTGTTGGACATCGGGCCGAGGAACTTCTTTCAGTGTTAGTCATGAGTCCGAGAAATGTCTTCCGATTTTACTCATTAGGCCGAAAAACGTACATTAATGTTAGCGATCAAGCCGAGGAAATGTTAGTCAACGAAGATTGTTAAATGGTCATATGTAAACCACATTTCACAACCCGTATTTCCGCTGCATTTCAGGACAGGTAAATAGTACTAGATGATATTTACGAACAAAAGTGGCGTTCATTGTGAATTCTGGAGTGCGTAGGATAATGCAACGCAATAAAATCGAAATTGTATAATTGTAGAACGAATGCGGACAATTTTGAATTCACATATATAAACAACGTTCCTTGTTGCTGTACTCTGGCAACATTTCTGGCGTAATGGATAATATTAGATGAGACATATGTACGTAGAAATTGTAGTCATTGTAGACCCCGTGTTGCATGGAATATTTTTTGGCAATAGTATTTCTATCACATATTGACAGAATGTTGAATGTTTTGAATAGTCATATGTAATCGTCATACCACGAACCGGAAATCCGTAATATTTCAGGGTCATTATAATAAATAATATTACATGATACTAGCGAATGAAAGAATGGCGTGAGAATCCCGCAGTGCCTTGAATAATATAAGACATATATTAGATATGATATATTGAAATAATGAATGAGGCATCACTGTACTATGTAATATTTCGGGCGCGATATACGGTATTAGATAATATTTTTGAATTAAGAAATTGTGGTAATTGTCAACCCCATGATACATAGAATATTGTTAGGCCATAAAACCGTTATGATATGTTAACAGTGTGAATGTAGCAAAATTTTGTAATGTAAACATATGTAAATATCATTCCATGGACCGGAAATGCGTAATAATTCTGCCTCTATAAATAACATTAAACTATATTTACATTGAATAAATGTCATTAGTTGCGAATCTTGCAATGCGTAGAATAAGCATAGGGCTTTACAATCGTTGTGTTATGTTGACAAGATGAATATGAAAAATTTTGAATGGTCATATGTAAACTTCGTACCACGTACAGGAAATCTGTAATAATTGAGGCTCAATAAATAATATTAGACGATATTTACTTACAAAAGAATGGCGTTTATTGAGAATATCCCAATGCAGCATAATATAAGAATACAAAATCGATTCTATATAATAACAGAATTATACAAAATATCCCATTCCACGTACAGGAAAAATGTAACAACGAAAGCTCATTAAATCGCAATAAACAATATGAACGTAGAATGAATGAGGTTCATTGCAAACATCGCGATACGTGGAATATTGTAAGACCATAAAATATTTTGTCATAATGACTGAAATATTTTAGGTTATCGTATGTAAATGACATTCCACGTTTAGACATTCCAAATTTAAGGCAAGAAACATAATTTTAGATGATATTTATGTATAATGGAATGGTAAATGTAAGCCCCGTGATGCGTAGAATAGTATAATGTCATAAAGTCGATATGATGTATTGGCGGAATGAATGTGGAAATTTTTGAGTGGCAATGTGTGAAAAATCATTCCACGTACCAGAAACATTTAATCATTAAGCACAACTAAACATTAAACGATACTAACGTATAAAAGAATGGAGTTCATTTCTAATCCCGCGATGCGCAGAATAAAGCAAGACACTAACTCGATATGAGATATTGACAGAATGACTGTTGAAAAATTTGTATGGTTGTATGTAAACGTCGCTTCTCCAGCATGGATAGGGTCTTACATATGGTAATTCAAAGCATTCAACATTCTTTCTAGCAATAGATTATCATCCTTGGATGGACTTATAACATTCTATGCATCGGGGTTGCTAAAATATACTAATTTTTTAAAACAAAACTGAAATGATACGTTCCTCAGGTACCGATCGGGATCACATATGACTCATTCAAAATGTTCTATATTTACTCTATAAACAGATTATCTGTTTATATGGTTTGTAGAGTTCAAAATGTTCTACATTTACTCTATAAACGAATCATCTGCTTCTGATAGACTTATATTATTCTACGCATGTCGGGGATCACAAGAAACACAAATTTTTAATATTTAACTACGATTTAACATTATATAAATTCCTCGAAATAAAACGCCCTCCGTTACGGAACGGGGCTTACATAGAATCATTCAAAATTTTCTACATTCACTCTATCAATAGATCACGTCACTCTGATTATCTTAGATTATTCTACTTACCGCTAGTTCACAATGATCGTAATTTTTTAGTACAACGACGAGTAAATATTCTTTAAATTCCCGAATATCATACGTTCCTCCGGGACGGAACGGAGCTTACATTCTATCAATAAAATATTTCCCTCTGATGATCCCATATTATTCTACGCATCACGTGGATAACAATGAATACAATTTTTTATTATATGACGACGACGATATGTTGTTCATCGAACCCGATATAATACGCTCCTCCGGTACGGATCGGGGCATGTATATGATAATTCAAAATATTCTACAGACACCCTATCAATAGATTACTTTGATCTGATAGTCTTGCAGTATTTTACGCAACTCGAAGATCATAGTCAACTAATTTTTTTGTAAAAACATCGATTTAGTGTTATCTATCGTTTTCGAAACAAGTCGCTACTCCATTAAACGTCGGGGCTTAAGTATGGTAATTCTGAATATCCTATATTCACGCTATCAATATATTATCTCCCTCTAATCGTCTTATATAATTCTTATAAATCTCAATGAACACAATTTTTAAATATATGACGATGATCCAGTATTATTTATCGTCCTTGAATTAGTACGCTCCTGCGTTGTATTTCAGGGCATACAAGTGGCCATTCAAAATATTCTACATTCGTTCTGTCAACATATTATCTCTATCTGATCGTCCTATATTATTCTACTCATTGCGTGATTCACAATGAACACAATTCTTAAGTATAAAACAACGATGTATCGTTATTTGTTATCCCGAAACAATATGCTCCTAAGGAACGGATCGTGTCTTACATATAATAAAATCAAAATGTGTTACATTCATTCTATCAATATATTACATCGGCTAGGTGGTCTTATACTATTCTACGCATCGCGGATATCGAAATCAACAAATTCTTTAATATAAAATAACGATTTAGCAATACTAATCGCAACCGAAATTTTAGGTTTCTTCGGTAAGTTTCGAGGCATTGAAATGATTATACAAAACATTCTACATTCATTCTATCAATATGTAATCTCGATCCGACGGTCTTATATTATTCTGCGCATCGCGGGGATAAAACAGAACAGAATTCATTGATATAAAACAAAACGTTTGTAATTATTTATTGTCATCGAAATAATACGCTCGTTCGTTGCGGATCGGGTATTACGTGCGGTAATTCAAAATAATGTAGAATCACACTATCAATAGGTTATCTCCCTCTGACAGTATTATATTATACTGCGAATCGCGGGGAGGAATAGCATATGGTCATTCTACGTTCATTTTATCGATATATTATCGCGATAAGATGGTTTTGTATTATTCTACATATCCCTGGTACCAAATCAACAAAATTATACGCTCCTCCTGTAACTTTTGGGACTTACATACGATGATTCTGTGTATTCCACATTCACACAATCAATGGGTTATCTCCCTCTGACTGTTTTCTAAAATTCGATACGCGGGTATCAAAATGAATTTTTTAATATATAACTACGATTCAGTATTATTTAACGTCCCGGAAATAATACGATCCTTCATATGTATAATACGGGCCTTCATATTTTCCTTCAAAATATTCTACAGTCGTTTTAACAATATATTATCTCACTCTGATGCTATTACGTTATTCTACGCGTATATCAGTGAATAAAATTTTTGATTATAAAAAAACAATTTATTATTGTCTAGTTTCCCCAAAATAATACGATTCTCAGTTACGGATTGGAGATACATATGAACTTTCAAAATATTCTACATACATTCCCCAAAATATTACCTCAATCTGATTATCTTATATAATTCTATGCTTCGAGGGTAACAAAATGATCAAATTTTTTTATATTATTTTATATAATTTTTGTATATTTCTTTAATGTTCAGTACTATTTATCGTCCCGAAGTAATACGCTCCTCCGAAACGGATCGGGGCTTACATATAATTATTCAAAATATTCTACATTCTATCAATTGATTATCTCTCTCTGCTGGTCTTATACTGTTCTGCGCAACGCGGGGATCACAATGAACACATTTTTCAGTGCAAAACAACGATAGAGCACTAACTATTTTCCCAGAAATAATACGCTGCTCTGGTACGAATCGGGTTTGCAAATCATCATCAAAATAATGTACATTCACTTTATGAATAGATTGTCTACCTCCAATGGCCTTATATCGTTCACAATGATCACAATTTTTATATATAGGTACCATTTCCCGGTATTTATGGAGTCTTACTTACGATTGATCAAAATATTCTACATTCATACTGTCAATGTATTAACACGATCTGATTGCCTTATATAATGCTATGCATTGTGACGATCACAACGAACCCAATTTTTTAAAATAAAAGAGCAATTCAGTATTATTCATTTTGCCACCAACACTCCTCCGATATGGATCGGGTATGACAAATGATCGATCAAAATTTTATACATACATTCTATCTTTATGTTATCTCGATCTGATGACCTTATAATTTTACGATATAATTCTACGTATCGCGTAGATAACAATGGACACAATTTTTAAATATACCGATCCAATATTATTAATCGTCCCGGAAGTAATACGCACCTTCGATACGTTTCGGGGATTACATCTGTTAATTCATAGTATTCGTCTTTCATTCCATGTATATATTATCTCGATTTGATGGTCCTATATCATTCTACGCATCACGGGTACCAAAATGAATGTTTTTAAAAAATGAATCAGTTATTCAGTGTTATTTATCGTTTTCAAAGTAATACGTTACTCCAATACTTATCAGTTCTTATATATGATTATTCAAAATATTCTACCTTCATTCTGTCAATATATTGTAGCTATCTGATTAGCTTACATTGTTCTACTCTTCATTGTTCTACAATAAACATAATTTTTTAATATATACCGACTATCCAAGATTATTTATCGTAGTAATAATATATCACATATCATAATTCATAATATTCTTTACTCAATTAATATATTATTTTGGGTTATATCATTCTACGATCGCAATGAACACTATTGTTCAATATATATATAGACGACCTAATGCTATTTAACATTCCCGAAGTAACACGCACATCCGGTACGGATCGGGGCATACATATTATCATTCAAAAATTTCAGCATTCATTCTGTAAGTACATTATATTGATTTGATTGACTTCTGTTAATTTGCGAATCGCGGGGAACACAACGAACGAGTTTTACAAATAAAACGACTACATAATATTATTTATTGTCCCCGAAATGTTACGATCATTCGGGAAAGATACTATACTTACATACAATAACTCAAATTACTCTAAATTCAATCTACCAATATATTATCTCGATCTGACTACTTTATATTATTCTAGTGTTCTCGGAGATCACAATGAGCACCATTTCTTAATATATAACGACGATCCAGCGTTAGTTTAGCGTTTCCGAAATAATATTCTCCGTTACTGATCGTTGCTTACA
Source organism: Lepidotrigona ventralis hoosana (assembly GCA_002806875.1). Taxonomy (NCBI): domain Eukaryota; kingdom Metazoa; phylum Arthropoda; class Insecta; order Hymenoptera; family Apidae; genus Lepidotrigona; species Lepidotrigona ventralis. The sequence continues at coordinate 1,072 of NIPQ01045950.1, read as the reverse complement.
TATGTCCATTCAAAATATTCTACGTTCAATCTATCAATGGACAACATTCCTCTGATTGTCTTATACTATTTTATGCATTGCGGACATCACAATGAAAAAAATTTTTTAATTTTTAACGACGTTCCAACTTCATGTGCCGTCCCCAAATTACGCTTCTGCGGAACAAATCGGGGTTTACGTATGACCATTCAAAATATTCTATATTCATTCTATCGGTTCCTGTCGTTCTGATGGCATTGTATTATTCTACAGAGTAAGAATTTCATAATAAACAAATTTTTTGATGTAATACAACGAATTATTATAATTCATTATAATGTATTGTAATTTATATCGTTCCCGAAATAAAACTCTCCGGTGCGGATCGGGATATGAGCATTCAAAAGAGTCTCCATTTATTCCATCAATATATTATCTCCATCTTATTGACTTATACTATTCTACGCATTGCGGATATCAAAATGAACAAATTTCTTTAAAATAATACAACGTTATAGTACTATTTGTCGATCCCGAATAGTATGCTCTTCCGTTACGGATCGATCCTTACATATGACAAAATCAATTTCTTCTACTTTCATTCTATCAAAATATTATTTCGAACGGATGATCCTATATTATTCCACGCAATGCTGGGATCATAATGAACACAATTCTTTAACATATAAATATAATTCAATATTATTTATAATCCCCGAAATAATACGTTCCTCTGTTACAGATCGGGTCTTACGTTCACCCATTCAAAATGTTCTACATTCATTCTATCAATATACTATATTAATTTGATAGTCTTATATTATTTTACTTATCGCTGGTTCCCCGAAATAATACGTTCCTCTGTTACAGATCGGGTCTTACGTTCACCCATTCAAAATGTTCTACATTCATTCTATCAATATACTATATTAATTTGATAGTCTTATATTATTTTACTTATCGCTGGGATAAAACTGAACAAATTCTGTAATATAAAGCAACGATTTAATATTATTTATGGTCCCCGAAAGGGGAGCTACTACGGAGCGGGTAGGAGCTTAATTATGATCATTTAAAATCTTCTAAGTCATTC
>NIPQ01045933.1:0-10624 GCA_002806875.1 Lepidotrigona ventralis hoosana | reverse complement strand
AGGAAGTCAGTATGTAAGTGTGTATATCAATATGATGTGAGTAAATCAGTTACTATTTCAGTAACTAAGTGACTGAATAATTAAGTAAGCGAGTAAATCAGTACGTAAGTTTGGTGTTACTAAGTAAGTAATTAAACCAGTAAGTATGTCAGTAAGTCAGTAGGTAAGATAGTAAGTCAGTAGGTATTCAGTAATACAGTATGTCAGTAAGCAGGTCAGTGTATAAGTCAGTAAGTCGGTAAGCAAGGCAGTAATTCAATGGATAAGTCAGAAGGTCAGTAAGACTGTAAGTATTTCAGTAAGATATTCAGCTTTTCAGTAAGCTTGCAATTAAGTCAGCAAGTCAGTTATTAAGTCAGTAAGTCAGCAAGTAAGAGAAAATTCAGTAAGTTAGCAAGTTGGAGAGTAATTCAGTAAGTCAGCAAGTAAGAGAGTAATTCAGTAAGTAATTGTGAAAATCAGTAAGGAAGCCTGCAAGTCATCATTTAAGTTAGCAATTGAGTAAGTTTTTCATTAATTCAGTAATTAAGTCAGTATGGCAGTATGAGTCAGCCGGAGTCGGTATGTATTCAGTATGTCAGTAAGTAATTAATTGAGTAGGACTGTAAGTAAGTCAGTAAGTCAGTAAGTAAGTGAGCAAGTCTGATATCGAGTGAGCAATTCAATAAGCAATTCAATAAGTAAGTCTAAACGAGAGTCAAATTGTCAGTGAAGCAAGTAGGTATGTAAATTATTCAGTACGTCGGTAAATAAGTAATTAATTCAGTATAGGTGTCAGTTAGTCACTAAGTTTGTCATAATATTAGTAAGTAAGTTAGTAAGTCTGTAAGTAAGTGAGTAAGTCAGTAAGTAAGTGAGCAATTCAGTAAGCTACTGAGTAATTCAGTAAGTACGTCAGTAATTCAGTAAGTATGTCTGTAATTCAATAGAAAAGTCTGTATGTCAGTAGGTAAGTCAATACGTCAGTTAGTCTGGAAGTAAGTAATATTGTGAGTAAGTAACTACGTGTATAAGTCAGTAGGTAAGTCTGTAAGTCATTAAGTCATTAAGTAATTACGAAAGTCCGTAAGTAAGTCAGTAAGTAAGTAAGTAAGTCTGTATTAAGTAAGTCAGTAAGTTAGTGAATAAGTCAGTATGTATCTAAGTAAATCAGTAAGTCTGTCTGGAAATAAGTTAGTAGATAAGTATGTGAGCAATTCAGTAATTAAGTAAATAATTCTGTATGAGTATCAGTTAGTCAGTAAGTAAGTAAGTAAATCTTTATGTAATTGTGTAATTCAGTAAATGAAAGTCAGTATGAGCGACGGTTAGTCAGTAAGTAATTCAGAAAGTCGGTAGGTATTTCTGTATGTCTGTATGTGAGTGAGTAAGGCAATAATTCAATAGGTCAGTAAGTAAGTACGTTAGTAAGTGAGTAAATGTGTCAGTAGGTATGTATGTAAGTCAGTACGTAAGTAAGTAAGTTAGTCTTTAAGTGAGCATGTAAATCAGTAGTTCAGTACGTAAGTCAGTGAGTAAATAAGTATGTAAGTAACTCAGTAAGTAAGTACGTAAGTGAGTAATTATGTAATTATATTAGTACGTATGTTAGTAAGTGAGTAAGTAAGTAAGTCAGTAAGTAAGTAAGTAAATCAATAAGTCGATATGTAAGTCAGTAATCAGTATGTAAGTTAGTAAAGCAGTAAGAATGTAATTGTGACATCTGTCGACGTTTGCGTTGTATCAACGTAGCCGCGAATTAATTGACTACTACGAAGGAAGTCTACGATGACCTGGAACTCAGCAGCACGGATAAAAAATTGAAGCGAGCGCAACGAAGATGAAACTATACCACCTAATATGGTGTCGAATACTGAAGAAGACGAGGATCGGATACTAGTTCCAGAGCAATAACTCTCAAGTCCACCGGTGGGTGTTGGCTGACCGAGCGACGTAGGCGATCGTAAAGTTAAGCGACCACCGTAGTGGCCTCTTATAGGATGAGTGAACGCGTCCAATTCTAGCCTATACTTCCATCCAACCTGCGTCTGGGGCAGGAGTCACCTCCGTCAGCCCCACTGACAAGTCTGGTGGCGACTCCGAGACAAAACTCTTCCTTTACCATCATCCCCACCTTATCCACTACGGACTCAAATCAACGACAGCGTACCACAGGACCAGCCGGAAGGAGCAGAGTGGAGCCAGCAGATGGAGCAGCAACCGAACGAGGCCGGACAACACAGCGCACTCCATCCGATCTACTACAGAGGTCGCGGCCCTAGGTCATGACATAAGTATGTCAGTAAGTCAGTAAGTAAGTCAGTGTGCCAGTTATTCAGTGAGTAAGTCGGCAGGTCAGTAAGAATGTAACTAAGTCACTATGAGTGTCAGTTAGTCAGTAAGTAAGTTTTATTTCAGGATCAATTAATAATACGAAATCCTTGTTTCATATTAAATAATTGTTCGTTTCGATGCCAGTGTTGCGTAAAATAATATAAGGTAGTTGGGTCTAGAAATTATATTAATAGAGTAATTGCAGATTGTTCTGCATTAACATATGTAATTCCTCATATGTAGCGAAGGTTTGAATAATTTCTGGACTATAAACAATACTAAACCGTTTTTTATTTTAAAAAATTTTTTCATTTTGTTACTCGCGATGCGTATAATAATCCCGTAAGAGACAGTTAATCTATTGATGTAATGAGGGTAAAATATTTTGCATGATAATGTGCAAGCCTCAATTATTACCAAATAACCGTCCAATGTCTTGGACAGGGAATAAATCTAAATTGTCGTCTTATATTAGAAAATTTGTTTTGATACCCGCTGTGCTTAAAATCACCTAAGACGTTCAGATCGAGGTAATATATTGATAGAAAGAATGTAAAATATTTAGTAAAATCATATGTAATCCTCGAGCCTTAACGGAGGAGCGTATTATTTCGTGACCATAAATAATTCAAAGTCGTGGCTTCATATTAAAACATTTTGTTCATGCTGATCCCCGCGATGCGTAGAAGTATAAGACCATCAGAGGGAGTTAATATACTGATACACTGAACTTATAACGTTTTCAATGTAAGCCCCGATACGTACCCGTGGAGGAGCGTGTTACTTCGGGGACGGTAAATACCACTTCAACGTAGAATAATATAAGATCATCAGCGGTATATAATCTATTGAAAGAGAGAATGTAGATTATTTTGAATGATCATATGTATGCCCCGATCAGTACAGGATTAGCGTATTATTTCCGGGACGATAAGTAATACATAATTCTCGGTATAAATTAAAAGATTTGTCCATTGTGATCCCCCCGAAGCGTAAAAAGGTATAAGACCATTAAGACGAGATAATTTATTGATAGAATGAATGTAGAATATTTTGAATTGTCGTATGTAAGCCCCGAACCGTATCGGAGAAGCGTATCATTTTTTGGACGATAAATATCATTAAACAGTTTTATATTGAAAAACATGTTCGATCCCCGCGATGATTAGAATAAAATAATACTATCTGATCGATATAGTATACTGTTAGAATGAATATAGAACATTTCGAATCATCATATGTAAGCTTCGAAGCGTACCGGAATAGCATATAATTTCGGATTCAATAAATATCACTAAACCGTCCTTCTATATTAAAAGATTTGTACATTTTGATACTCTCCATACGTAGAATAATATAAGACAATCAGAGTGCGATAATCTATTGATAGAGGAATGTAGATTATTTTGAATTACCATAAGTATTCCCCGATATATACCGTAACAGTGCATTGCTTTGGAGAATATAAATAGTGTTGGATCGTTGATATATATTAAAGTATTGTATTCAGTGACATTCCCGCGATGCGTAGAATAATACTAGACTGTCATGTAGAGATAATACATTGATAGAATGTATGTAGAATATTTTCAATGACCATAAGTAAGTCCCGAACCGTACCTGAGGAGCGTATAATTTCGGGACGATAAATAATACTAAATCGTTGTTTTATGTCAAAATAATGTGTTCATTGTAATGAGCACGATGCGTAGAATAATATAGGACCATGAGTGGTAGATATCTATTAATAGACTGAACATTTTGAATGATCATATATAGGCCACGAGTCGTACCAGAGGAGCGTATTACTACGGGAAGAACAAATAATGCTAAGTCGTTGGTTTATTTCAAAAACTTCTGTTCATTCTGATCTACATTATGCGTAGAATAATACACGACAATCATAGTGGTTTAATATACTGGTAGGATAAATGTAGAATGTTTTGGAAGATCAAAAGTATGCCCTATCCGTACCGAAGGATCATATTATTTCGAGGAATATAAATAATAATGGATAGGTAATAAGAATTGTGTTTATTGTGTTCCCCGCGTGGCATATAACAATATAAAACAGTCGGAGGTAGATAATAGAGTGTAATAATCTATTAATAGGTAATAATCTATTAATAGAGTGAATGTAGAATATTTCGAATTATCATATGTAAGCTCCGATCTTTACCGTAAGAGCGAATTACTTCGGGAACAATAAGTAATAACGGATGGTCGTTATATATTAAAAAATTATGTTCACAATGATTTCGCCATGCTTAGAATAATACAAGACCATCAGATCGAGATATTATATTGATAGAATGACTGTAAAATCTTTGAATCATCATATGTATATCCCGATTCGTGCGGATGTCCGCATCCATGGATGTCCGGATGTCCATAAAATTTTGGGCAAGATGAAGAGGACTATATCGTTGTTTTATTTTAAAAATTTGTACATTGTGGTGCCCGCGATGAATAGAATAGTATAAGACCATCAGGTAGACATAATATATTGGCAGAATGAAAGTAGAATATTTTGAATGGTCATATGTAAGCACAAATCAGTATCGGAGGGCCATAATATTTCATGGTCGATATATAAAATTAATTACATGGTGTTTATGTAGAATGGAATGGGGATCATTTGGAATTCCGCGATGATTAGTATAATATATAAATAGGACCATCAGATTGATATGATAGAGTGACAGAGTGTATGTTCAAAATTTTGGATATTCATATGTAAAATCAGTGCCGGAAGACCGTAATATTTTACGGTCCTAAATAATACAAGATAATATTTACTTTCAAATAAGTGATGTTCATTATGATACACGCGATGAGTAAAATAATACAAGACCATTAAGTCGTAATAATGTGTTTACAGAATAAATGTCGCAAATTTTGATACGTCATATGTCTGCACCTCTCATTGCCGGAGAACCGTAATATGTTAAGTTCGTTAAATAATATTTATGCAGAAAGAAATATGGTTATTATGAACCCCGTGATGTGGAGTATATTACTAAGCAACGAAACAACTATGACGTATTGACCGAAGGAATGTGGAAAATTTTGAATGGTCATATGTGACCTCGTACCACGTACCCGAAATCCCAAATATTTATGGCTCCTTAAACAATAATGGATGATATTCACAAACAAAAAATGGCTTCCATTGCGAATCCCGCAATGCGTAGAAGACTACAAGACAATCGGAATGTTATTTTGACAGAATTAATGAGGAAAATTTTGAATTGATATATGTAACAATATTCCACGATGCTGAACTCCGTAATTTCACCCGCGATTACATTTTATGATATAATGTACAAAGAAATAGTGTTCACTGTGAACCGTGATGCGTAGAGCGAATAAATACGATATACTGACAGAAAGAATGGTCATATGAAATTCCCATTCCACTTACCGGAAGACAAAAGTATTTTAGGCTTGTTAAAAAATAATAGAATATATTTACAAAGAAAGAAATGACGTTAAATGCCAATCACGCAATATGAAGAATAATATAACAAGAATAATATAAAAAAATCTATATGATGTATTTTCCAAACTAATGTGATAAATTTTGAATTGACATATGTAGACATCTCTATACTCTGTATTCCGTAATATATCAAAATATTAGATTATACAAAATATTAGATTATATTTATGTAAATAGAAGTGGTGATCATTGTGAACCCCGTGATGTGTAGATTGTTATTTGGTCATAAAATCGACATGATATGTTGACGGCGTGATTGTGGAAAATTCTCATTCCAAGTACCGGAAAACCGTAATACTTCAGGATCGTTAAATAATATTAGTTGATATTTAAGAACAAAAAATGGCGTTCATTGCTAATCATACAATGCGTAGGATAGTATAAGACAATAAAATCGATATGATATATATACAGAGTAAATGTGCAAAACATTGAATTGACATATGTATTCAACATTCCACTATACTTACTCCGTAATATACATACGCGATAGACAATGTTCCTGTAGACGATATTCCTGTAAAAAGAATTGTGGTTTCTTTGCGTCCCGTGATGCATATATACGTAGAGTATTATTAGGCGATAAAGTCTGACAACGGAAATCCGAAACATTTCCGGCACGATAAATAATATTAGATGATATTTATGAACAAATTAATGGTTTTCACTGCGAATCACGCATACGCTGAATAATATTCTACAATAAAATCAATATGGTGTATTGACAGAATGAATGATAAAAACTTAGATTTGACATATGCAAAAAACATTCCACTTTGCTGTACTCCGTAACATTTCAGGCGCGCAGATAATATTAGACGACATTTACGTTCAAAGAAATGGTGGCCATTATATACTCTGTCCTGCGCAATAATGTTATTAGACCATTGTGACGTCTGCCGACGTTGGCGTTGGAACAATGTAGCCGCCATCCACCATCTACGGCGATAAAAATCTGCTACGTCACGAAAATCAACAATTACGGATAAAAGAAGAAGACGAGCGCATTGAAGATAATATATACCGCCTAAAAATGGTGACGATAAAAACGGAGAGACGAGGATCGAATGCAAGATCCGAAAGAAAAAGTCTCAAGTTCACCGGTGGGTGTTGGCTGACCGAGCGACGTAAGCGAACGTGAGGTTAAGCGACCACCTTAGTGAAACCTCGTATAGATGGGTGACCGCGTCCAAGCCCAGCCCATACTTCCCTCCAACCTGCGTTTGTGGCAGGGGTCGCCACCGTCAGCCTCACTGGCGAGTCTGGTGGCGACTCCGAGACGAAACGCTTCCTTTACCATCTTCCCTACCTCATCGACAGTGGACTCAAAACAACGTCATCGTACCAACGGAACGAAGCCAGATGGAGCAGAATGGAGCCAGAGCGAAAACAGCGACAGCGACAGTGACCGAAGGTGGCCGGACAACACTGCTACGCAGCTACGACTACTGCGCTCCATCCGATCTACTCCACGGCAACAACATAAAAGAATTATGATAACTATGAAACGTTATGTGCAGAAAAATGTAGGATATTAGAATCGATGTAATACATTGAATGAATGAATGTGGAAAATTTTGAATGGTCACACATAAACCCCGAAACGAACCGAGGGAACGCAATAATTCAGTGGCGATAATGTCAAATCGACATTATATATAAAACAAAATATGTCCCTAATTATCGCCGTGATGCGCAAAACGATACAAGACCGCCGGATCAAGATAATTATTGATGCGATGTATGTCGATAATTTTAAATGAGCATTTGTTAAACTCATACCGCATACCTGAGGACCGTAATAATTCTGGGTCGATAAATAATACTATACCATCGTTGTACATTAAAGAATTGTGTTCATAGTGATACTAGCGATGTGCAGAATGATATAACAGCATCAGACCTTTATAACATACTGACAGAATGAATGTCAAAACATTTGAATGGACATATTTATTCCCTAACCTAAACGACTAACGTAATATTACGTTGTCGATAAATAACATTGGACTGTCATTTTATGCCAAGAAGTGTTCTCATTGTGTTCCCCGTTATGGGTAGCGAAATAAGATACTCGTGTCGAGATAATATATAGACAGAATGAATGACGAAATTTTATTGGATCATATGCAAGCCAAGTACAGTACCGGACGACGAAAATATTTCGATGTTGAAAAATAATATTAGATCGTCGTCATAAATTAGAGAACTTTGTACAAACTGAACACACACCCCGTGATGCGTAGAATTATATATGAACATCAGAACGATACAATATATTGACACAATGATTTCCCATACATTGAACGGGAATATATGAGCTCCGAACAGCAACAGCGGACACAAATAATTCGGTGTCGATAAATAATATTTGATGACATCTATCTATGTACTAAAAAATTGTGTTCAATATGGTCACTGCGGTGCATAAAATAATACCAGATAGTCAGATTGATATAAGATGTTGAGATAATGAATACCGGAAACATTGAATATATATATGTAGGCCCTGCAACGCCCCAGATGACCGTAACATTTCGGGTTTGATAAATAAAGCTAGATCGTTGTTATTTAAACGAAATTGTGTTCATTGTGATTCTCGTGACGCGTAGAATTGCATAGGACCACCACATAAACATAATAGGTTGACAGAATGAATGCCGATAACTTTGAATTTATATGTATGTCTCAAATACTACTTGAAGACAATAACTTCGAGTTGATAAATAATAATAGATCGTAGTTATATACCAAAAAATTATGTTCATTGTGGGCCTCGCAATACGAAGACCATCGAGATAATGTAATAACAGAAAAAATGTCGAAAGTTTAAAATTTTATTAAATAAGCACTCCACTGTATAAAAGGACCGCGATATTTGAGGGTCGATAAATAATATCAGATCGTCCTGTATAAAAAAATATTATTAATTGTGTTCTTCGTAGAGTAATATGCGGTGCACAGATCAATATAATTTAATAAACGAATAAATTTCGAAAATTTTGTGTGGTGGTATGTAAGCCCCGTCCAGTACAGGAGGAACGTAAAACTTCAGTAACAATATATTACACTTGATCTTCGTTATGCGTTAAAAAATTGTGTCTATAGTGTTACGTGGAATAACTTAAGACCTTCAGAACGCAATAATATATTGGCAGAATGAATGTCAAAATATTTGAATTGTCTTATGTTTGTTCCGTAAAATACGGAGGACATTAATATTTTGGTGTCGATATATATATTATTACCGGTTCAAATTAAAAACTTGGGTTGATTTTCAACAGCGTAATGCGTAGAATTATATGAGACTGTCAGATTCGAATAACATTTTGACATAATAAAAGACGAAAATTTTGAAGTGTCATATGTAAAACCACGAAAATGAAGGAGAATCGAAATATCTCGGATTGGATAGATAAAATTCGGTCCCATTTATATAATAAAAATTGTGGTCATTGTGAATCCCGCTATGCGTAGCGTTAAATGAGACCGTCAAATCGATATGATATTTCGACAGATTGTTGTAGAAATTTTGGAACGGCCATATGTACAGCTCAAACCACGTAACGGAAATCTGCATTCAGTCTCGATAAATAATATTAGAAGACATTTATGTACAACAAAATGGAAAACATCATGAACATTGCGACACGCAGGATAATGTAAGGACATAAAATTTATATTGTAACGTTTGCCGACGATTGCGTTGGATCAACGTAGCGTTCACAGAAGACAATTAATACACAGATATCATCTAATAATATTACCGAATTTGAAGTTTCCGAGCGTTCCGGAATATGAAAAGACTCTAACACCTGTCAGAAATTTTCACTTTTATTCTGCAAATATATATTTTGATTTTATGGCCTTGTATTGCTCTACGAGTCACAGCGTTCATAAAGGACAAAACTTCCTTGAACACAAACACCATCTAACATCATTTATCGACCCTAAAATTTCACAGTGTCACGTATCGAGGACTAATACTTACATATGTGGAGTAAAAGCTTTCCACTATCGTCATGTAACGAAATAATATTGTCACGTCCCAGGGCGCGCGCCATTTGGAGTAGAGAGAAAGGAGCCGTAGATGCGCCAAGTGTTGTCTGGCCTCGGAGGGACACTGCAACTCCTGGCTTCATTCTGATCCATTCGGCAGCATTTGCGGGACGCTGTCGCGGTTTTGGGTAGGCTGCCGATAAAGTAGGGAAGATGGTAAACGGAGCATTTGGAATGGAAGTCGCCACCAGACGCATCAGTAAAGCTGACGGTGGAGAAACGTTCCTCAGACGTAAGATGGATGGAAGTATAGGCAGGGCTCAGATGCATTCAGCCATTACATACGGGCCGACTATGAAGGTCGCATTACATTCCGATCGCTTACATCGATCGGGCAACAAACACAAAGAGTTAGAAGAGAGATTATCTTCAGGAACTTGTATTCGATCACCGAAATCTGCAATACTCAACAACATCTAAGACGGTATAGTTTCATTCTCTTTGCAATCATCTCAACATTATCTCCGCAGATGCTGCCATCCGTGACACAGAATTCTTGAAGTACTAATGTAGTACTTGAAGTACTAACTAGATAACGACTACACTGACACAAAGCCAACGACGGCAGAGTCAACACTTATGAAATTAGAGAGTTTCGCAGATGCCTGTGCGAAACATACTAACGATTTTCGTCGATGTTCCAGCGAAAGATACCAATATTTCACGAGAACGTCGTAGATGAGTATCTGAGCATGAACTGATCATCTGAGTGAACGTCGTCGAAGAAAGAAAGAAAGTTTTTAAGCGTTT